>VXAB01001864.1:1299897-1311712 GCA_013399175.1 Odontophorus gujanensis
CTGAAGCATGCTGGAGGAGGCGGCGGCGGCGCGATCTCCGGCGGAGCCCTGCGGCGGCGTGGCGAGGTGCGGGCGGGGGCCGCGCTGCGGGGAGGGAGTGCGGACGGGCGGGCGGCTTGAGGCCTCGCGACCCGGAGCGCTGCGCTACCGCAGTGCCGGCGCTGCTGCGGGGCCCGGAGGAGCGCCGAGGCTCCGTCGAGAGGGCACGGCTGGCTTAATCGCGGCCGAGACGCAGCTCGCTCGGCAGTCTGCACGAACCCTTCGGCCGGAGCTCGCGGGGTTGATGGTTAAACCGAGCGGGAGCGCGGTGCGGAAGAGGAAAGAGAGGTGCCGCTGCAGGAACTCGTGAAGGTCACGCGTTGTGGCGGTGCTGCTGCCTTGTCTGGCCGGCTCGCCCCGCCCGTGGTCGTTACATCGGTTACCGCCGCCTGCGAACACCTCTTCTGTTTCTTTCTTCGTTACCTGGTGCTCCTGGGTAGCGATGCTGCCGAGGAAATAGGCGTTATCGGCGCTGAAGTAGCGCTTCCTCAGCCTTTGAAGAACGAGAAGAGGATACGACGCTTTCGCGTTCCCAACAGATGTCATTTTCTGCCTGAGTAAGTTGTGCCGTACGTGGGGACCGTCTCCTCGCTTCGGAGCAGGGAGGCTGTCGGAGCTGGGCTGCAAGGACATGCCCGGAGCCTCGGGGTCCGTCACTGTGCTGCCACCTGGCGCAGCTGTCACAGCGGGGCGAGCCGTCCTGCCTCTGCCTGGGGGTGGACGGGCAACTTCTGAGCAGCTCTGTCCATCGTCGAGGGATGGTATTCCAGGTCTGCGCTGTGGTGCTGCTGCGTAGAAATCCCGCTTGTTTTCGCGTTTTTAAGATGGAGCGTTTTTTTGCCGTAAATATTAGAGCCCGGCAGGCAGGCTTCTTGCGAAGCTTCTTGAAATGTGTCCTCCTAATGCCGAGAATAGGCCAGAAAAGTCAAGCCAAAAGCAAAAAAGCTGTTGTCAGAGGTATCCCTATTGCTTCAGCGGAGGTTTGACGGCTTGTTTTGTTTAGTTCGATGGCTGTATCTTTGTAGCAAGCGCAGAGCGTGGAGGGAAGAAGTATTTCCTTCAAATATTGAGGCGTTTAACGTGTCTGTTTTTCGTGTTGCTGTTTCTGAAAGGCTGCTAGAATTGATCGGTTTCCAAAAGCTCAGAACAGACCTTCTATTGCCTCTAGCTGAGCTGGTTTTTTTCCTAGCACATATATTTATTTATATGTTTTTCTGTTGCCGTGTGGTGGAGGTACGTAACTAGTTTTGAAGCAAGTGGGTGGATATCCATTTGCTTTTCTAATTTAAACTTTTACAGTTGTTTTTTTTATATATATATTTTTCGGATACGCCCACATTTAATCCCTCGTGGTTGTTTGTAAGAGAACCTCTTAAGCCGAAAAAGTAGCAGGTATGTAGGAAGGAGGTGTGGTCACGATGTTTTTTGAGCATGAGGAGTCGCAGGATTAGTATTTGACGTTCCTACTGTGGTAGGATGTATTCAGAGAAGCACTTGACACAGAGAAGGTGAAATCTGCGATACTTTGGTGCTTGAAACCCGGAAAAAATAAGTGAGTGAACGTGAAGTTTTGTGGGTTTATTGAGCTTGATCCGGCACTTCTCTTTCTCACTGATTTCCGTGGGACTTCTCGGATTTAAGAAATGGGTATGCAAACCTTCCCAAGTCTCCGGATCACGTAAAGCACAGTGGAAAGCCTGCCTCGTTTAAATGTCTTTGGTGAGCTGTGCGGAAGGGTGACTGAGCTGATGTCTCTTAAGGAGCAATTAGCATTTAAATAAGGGAAGGAATCCCACTGTATGATGGGTGTGGTGCTGAAACTTAAAAGGGAGAGTTGATGAAGCAGTTTCATCATGGTTAAGAAAGCTTTGTTGTCTGAGGGAGACACAATGGCAAGTGATGAAAAAAGTCAACTTCAAACTCGTTATGCTCGTCTTTGCAAATAAATTCTGAAATTTGGCCGTTGATTAAATGACTTCAATTGTAAGCCAGCAAGCTAAACCAACTAAGCAAGTCGTTTGATTTTCGTGTGAATGACTAATGTCCTTCTCTTTCTGTACGAGATGAAGACTCGTTGGTAACGTGCCGGCCTGAATGTTGCGGTGCTGCTTGGTGCTGCTGACACCTGTCTGCTGCTCTGCTTATCCTCCTGCGGCTGCTCCGTGCAGTGCCACACGTGGGTCTGTGTTGGGAACCAGCCTTCTGGCAGAGGAAGCTGCGGGATGCTCCAGCTACGTGTGAAGGCACATCGTCAGAGGTGTAGTTGCAGGAACAGTGTTCCTGTTGTGCCGGGGTTGCTGTCTGCAGCTGTGCTGTGGGCTGTATTGAGGAACCGATAGGGTTGGGAAATAACCTTCCCATCTGGTCACGCTTCAGCGTGGTGTGATGTAACACAGCTAGTGATGCAAATCTGGGAAAGGCTGTTCAGTGTAGGAAGAGCTGCTGCTGGGTGTCGGACTGCACTGGGAAGTTGTGCTGTCTTACTGGCTTGGGCAATGAAAAGTCTGCAGTAGCAGAAGGTAGTCTTTAAGTGGGGTGATGTTACTGAAACCTATTCGTTTGCTTTTGAATAAAAATAAGAAGTGAAAGGTATGCAAAACAGGTTGAAATTGGTGACATAAACCACTGTCAGTTATAGTGGGTACTTGATATTACTGTGCAGGTCCCAGATGCAGAAGTTCCTGGTTGGATTTAGAAGGTTATGAGCCTGTCTGCTCTTAACATCAATGAGGCTGAAGTGAATGGGAGTTAATTGCTTAACCTGCTTAAAGGCCTTTTGCAAAATCCTTGAGGTATTATATGCATCTTTAGCTGCTTACAGCTGGGGGAAAGATTGCTCCTGCTTCCTTGAACTCGATAGGTTGGAATGAGATCCATTTTGTCTTCTGCAAGTTTGAAGGAGGAAAATGAACTTGCCTACTTCACAACTCCACTCGTTTTCTCAACTATAAATGAATCCCGCAGGAAGGTGAAAACAGTCTTCCCTGTGTTAGTTATTACATTTGAAACCCAAATCATTGAAGAGCAAAAATCTTTTCACATACTTGTGTTCTTGAACATTTATTTAATTTAGTATTACAAATAGAGAGGCAGAAGTTTGGACTGATACACTCACATCATTAATCTGGTTTGATTTGACACGTGGTTGAGTAATTGTGTAGCACTTACCTGGGCTGGGAGAGATGGCCTGAGATGGCTGGGAAGGTTGTCAGCACCACGGTGTCCCATCACCCAGTTGCTACTGGAACTGGAAAGACAAAGTCTTTCCAAAGACAGCTGGAAGCTGAGTTGAAATCTCTTTTTAGCCTCAAGTGGAGTGGTCTGGAGGTAATCACCTAATTGAGCATACCAAGTTACAGCATGCTTGCTTTTAAAATGTGGTTCTTAGCAGCGTGGCTTATGTGTTGTCAGGCAAGAAGATATGGTGGGAGTAATGTTTTAGATGTGAAACATAGTGCTTAAGGGACAGTTTTCCTTGTTGACTAAACCATCAGTGTTGTGTGTGCAGGTGTTAAGGTTATCGGAATGTGGTTGTGGGGGCAGTAGTTACTGGCTTTAAGGTAATGCTGGCTGAGATGCCAAGGAGGTGATCTGACTTGTTTGTGGATGCTGTGGTTATTTGTGTATTCAATACATTGTCTGCATCTTTTCCATTTTTACTAATCCAGCATAACTGTACGAAGTAGGGCAGTACCTGTCCAACAGGCTATGAGTACACTGCATGCAGCAGTCAGGCTTGCAGCATTCCCGCTTGGCTCTGTCAGCTCGTGCTGACCCAGATGCTCAGTATCAGGGGGCAGGTGTTAGTGGTTATCCACTTCAGCCTTCCAGCACTTCTGGAAGTACAGTGCTCCGGTTGAGCTAACCACCCCCAGTGAGTAGCAGCCCATTGGAGGGAGTAGTGGGAAGGGGTAGAGCTCACGGCCTGACTGCAGCAGGGGAAGCTTCAGAGCTTGGGACCTGAAGCAGCTTCTGGTGCCCTGGTGCTGCCACGTGCCTGGCCAGCCAGTGGGGCCTCACTGCGAGTGGGGCAACGAGCAGGAGTGGCACAGTGCTGTTACGTGAAAGCGGATTCATAATGGGATCTGCTCTGGTCTCAGCTTGCCTTTTCTGTGCTGGTAGGGCATCTGGCACAGCAGTGAGTGAACCTGCTGACAGAGCCAGCTGGGAGCTAATTGCCCTGTTATTGTTAGGTTCTTTTTTTCAGCCTCTTCAGTTCCCTGAACTGACGCAGCCAGATCGCTTTGGTGAAGGGTGAGATGGGGCTGTGCAGTCAGTACGGGAAGAATTAAATAACATGAGAACGTCAGCTGTGACTGACACTGCTTAAACTGCTGTGGAACTGTACCCCACCTGAAGCTGAAGTGATGAATGACAATTTTCTTCCAAGAATTGCTTCTCTTTTTTCCATCCGGTTAAGCCTCCTCTCTGAGTTCTTTATGGTTTACTGTTCACCCAACATGGAGCCTTCTCAGAGCATTTTAAAAACTGAAGTTTGTGAATCAGGAGCTGCCAGCTCTGGGTTATTCCTAACTGACATCACAATTCATAACTCTAAAGCCTGAACAACACGTGGCTTTTGTGTACTGGCTTGGGGGAAAACACATTGCTCTCCAGCTGTAAGCCCTCAAATACTGAGGGATTAAGCTCCAGTGCTTTTTTAGCAAGTTAAGACTTTCCCCCGGGTTATCAGCTTGATGTTTCAATTTTATTTTTTTATCTCTGTTGCACACCCATACACAGTTTATTGCATATACCTTGGTCTCCTGCAGGGACACTTGAAACAATTCAAACACTCACTGATTGTTCTTTGAGCTGGTCTTGGGATTTAAGTTTAGCCTAACCAAATGCTCCAGTGACAGGGCTGGGCCACGTGTGGCTGAGGTGGTGGCACATATCCGAGGTGGTCTCTCACGTACCCGAGATCTGTAAGTTGTGTAATAACCTTCATGTGCTTTTCATGAAATTGGTTATGAATTAGCAAGAACAACAGTGATGTTGGTTTCCACTTTGCACTTTGTTGGAGGCTGTTCCTTTATTGCTACATTTGATTCACTTTGGGAAACATAATACAAAGCATAGTAGGAGCAGACTTCTCAGAATGTCACCTTCATAAAACAGGAGCTGCAAGACCAAACGAGGAGGTGTGTGAGACTGCTTTAGTGTATGATAAAGTCAGCCAGAGGTTAGAAAGACATTCCTTCATGTTTGTGGTGGTTTTTCCTTGTATGATAACAGAAGCTTGGATTGTTGCAGAAGTTACCACGTTACGAAATCTCAAAGGTGTTTTTCCAGGTTTGTTAAATTACCGTTGGACTGAATTGTACATGAGCACTAGAGTAACTTGTCTTCAGTGCATGATCTACAAGAGGTGGGAGGGAAGCGTTCCTGCACCATACTGGGCTGGTTGCCACGCAGAGTGAGATCTCTGTGTGGGGAAGTTGTGAGAGTTTTTCTTTCCTTCTTTTTTTTTTTTTTTTTGTTTCTAACACTTTGGTTGGCAATGAGGGATTTTCACCCATCTGTTTGCAGGCATACATTTGTTCACCTTATTTTTAGAAGGTGGGTCCAAAGCATTTTTTTTTTCTTTCCCGTGTGACTGCAACAGTAAGTTGCTGAATGAATAGAGAATGAATGGTGCAGTTATTTCCTGAAGTCTGTAAGTAGCTCTGATGCTGCTGCAGAAGGTTTTGTCCCAATTTGGGGGATTGGGAGGGGAAGACAATTTAGAACTTCTTGACACCAAGAGGCTTTTACTTCAAAGCAAGAGCCTGACTGAAAGCCCTTCTGTAGGAAGAGGGCTTCAGGTGGGCTGTTGGGAAAGGAGGGACAATGAAGAGCTTTATCACTAGGGTAGCTCTGAAGCTTGAAGTTTGGAGGTGGAGATGTTTTCAGTTATGTAAGAGGAAGGAACTAATGCTTCAGTTCTTTTGTACCAGTTTCAGACTTGAAAAGCGAACGTACCACTTGTAAGATACTACTGTGGTGGAGTTGGAGATGGCCCAAGTTTATTGCTGTAGCTACTGTGCAGTCATGTTTGTGAGCTGGCTGAGTGCATGGGTCAGGGTTAGAGGGATTAGAAAAGAGTAATTTGCTGAGAGGCAGCGCATCTGTGGCACAGACATGCTTACTTCATTACAAGATAGGCAACCACCTAACAATCCTACTTTGGTGCTGTCAGTTTCAGGTGAATTTCTGTGTTCAGAAAGACTTTTCCAGGTTTTGTTCCTGTCTCAGAAAAGAGAGAGGGAGAGCCTGTCTGGGGAAGGAGTTACCTTACTCCCTTCCTCCATGCCATAACTTATTAAATGTAATACAAAGCTGATAAAGCATCTGTGATTCTGTGCACTGTACATTCCATTTCCTTAAATCGTAAGGCATGGTCTGGGACTAAATTGTTTAGTGAGTAATACTGGGAATGTTAAGGCTTCAGATCCACTTAATCAACTGAATGGAGAGCTGATTAGTGATAATTGATGAGTGTAAGAAACTGAACTGAGGTGATCTAATGTTCCATGGGTCACAAGACAACAGTGGCTTTCCAGGAAAGCATCTCTGATGCAAACTGAAGACTTTGGTCTGCTCAGCTCTAGCCTACCAGCAGTAAATGAAAAGGCTTCTTAACTGATGGGAGTATGCAAAGATGCTTGAGGGAAATCAGTTTCTCAAACTCTGTGCTTATTTTTGAATTATTTCTCTTCTGTTATTATGTCTAGCAAGGCTGACTATATCTCTTACACTAAGTACTGTTGATAAATGGCTCTAACAAGAGTCTTCACAAACTCCTGTGAGCTTAAAGTAATAAATGCTTTCTTGATTGCCATATCCTAAATGATTTAATAGAAATGGCTGAGGAGGAATGACAAAGACATTCAGAGATGCAGAAGGCTTCCAGAAGTAACAAGGCTGCAAATATTCACCCTGCAAAGAAAGATCAGAGGGCACATGAAGGTTTGCTGTATAGGTCGCATGGCAAACACAGATAGTAACAATAATTGAACATTGTCTATTTTACTTTCAAAGAGTTTTCTTTCTGCCTGATAATAGAAAAGCAAGTCATCTGGAGCTCTTTCCGTAAGAAGAATTGAGAAACTCATTGCCAGTGAAGTTCATACAGTTGGAAATGTAAATGGGTTCAAAGAGGGAGTAGACAAATTGAAATTAGCTTCAGTAGCAGTAATTAAACACAGTTCAGAGGTAGTTCTGGCCCAAAAAGCACTCGTGCACCTTCTGCAGCAAACCAGGTGTTGCTAAAGAAATGCCTCACTGTACTGATGTTGGGATTTCCTTTGCTGTTGGTTTGGTTTTTTTGGGAGGGGGAGGAAAATGTTGTGACTGTGCTGAAGACAACCAGAAGGAAACGGAATGTAAAGCTAGATTGGCTGTAATGGAGATTATTTGTGGTTCCTTCTGCCTTGAGCTGTGTTCTGAGCAAAGCACTCAAGCACACTACAAGCACACCTTCCTGCCTGCTTTGCTTTTTGGGCTGCAGAACTCCACACCCAAGTTGCACTTGTGACTTTTGGTATTAAAATATGTTTGAGTTTCTCCCAAACGTAAATGCTGTCCTGAAAGATGATTCAAAATGTGTTTGAAACTAATGAAAATGAATGTTAAAATAAGCATCAGCAGCTCTGAATTTCAGTGAAATGTACTGTTTGGATAACTTCCTCCCAACTGGAGTGCTGTTGTGTTTGTGGAACACCGAGAATATTGGCTGTTACTCAGTGGTCACCAATGCAAAACGCTTCTGCAGAAGCAGAGTGTGAGTCTCTGCTGACTGTGTGCCAGTCCTAAGGGTGTTCTTCGTTTGCATTGTGTCAAAGTAGACTTGGGTGAAGTTCTGAGGTACAGTTGTGTGTAGGTAATAAAATGAACAGTGTTCATGTTCTTTAAAGCAGGAAAAAAAAACAGGCTTCTTCAACAGCAGGTCAGGGGTCTTAACCTTCTCATCATGTTCTGAAGCCTTTGCTGGTCACCCATGAACTGAAACGAGGTATTAAAGACCTGGTGACTTCATCTCACAAGTGGGTAGAGGGACTGTGTGTAGCTTATGGTGTGTTCAATTGAATGCTTTTTCAGGACTGTAAGTGCTGCTGTTGCTAACACGACCAGAAGCTGTGTGTATGACTGCTGTAGGGGATACCAGATACAGAGTGAAGTTCTGTGTTGAGATCAGCCTGCCATAGCTCTGCTGGAGCTTGCAAAAACGTGGAAGGCTTTTAGAAAACTGAATTACAGCTTTACTTTGGCTGCACCTTTTAAGCTTACATGCTGAGACTTGAGATCAGTGAATATAATTCGTAAGTAAAAGCATAAAGGAAGAATGCTTCAATAGCAATTGGCTGGCCTTGGAATCGAGAAACCAATGCTCAGTATGTCTAGAAAGCGTACTGTTTTATTTAAGACAGCTATGATCTTGAGCACAAGTGAACGCCCACTGCAAACATTGTGCTCCCTCATCATTGGCAGAGGATTGCCTTCTGGACCTTTTTTATAGCTAGTTCCTTGTAACATCTGCCTCTTTTTTTTTTTTTTTTTCCCCACAGCTGAACCTCAGAGACTTCACACTGCAATGTTTTAATAGCACTTGGGTAACAAATAAAGCTGCAAATTGTCATCATGCCTTCTGTGTGCCAGCTTTATGAAGTGCTTACAGTAAATAGAGTGCTGTAACAGGGCTAATCAGGATTCATCCGCGGTATCCAAACTGCGGTGTGCGGAGTTCATGCGATGAATCACACGGCCAAGGAGCTTGTCTTGGTGTCAACCTTGAGCTTGGCTCCTCTGTTGGGGGTGTGTGACCTCCTGTTCTACTGACTTGTTGCATCCGAGGAGTGGCTTGGATGATTCCTGGAAATGCATGGAGTGCGCACACTCATTTTATACCAACCCTTCTAAATCTCTGAATAGGTTTCTTACAAGCTCTTGGAATATTTATTGGAATATTGGAGTTTTCTTGTGAGAAGGCGTGAAATAATGCTGCTTTAAAGCAATCAGTGAGCACTTTTTCTCACCTTTTTGCATTAAGGGTATGCAGATTTAATTTTTTTGGATGCTTGGAATCTCTTCTTGTGGCTCGTGGCTTCTTTGTAATACCCCTTTTCTGCTCCTGTTGTAGTTCCACTTGCTTAGTGGCTCACTGCCTGGCCCCACAGTGATGCTGCTTGTCTTCCCAGGTTCTGCTTTCCCGTCCATGATCCCAGTACTTCTCCCACGGCTGCACAAATGCATTTCCTTCTGTCAGTATCTTAGTTTGACTGAAGTGGAGTAGAGCTGAAGAAGGCAAATGTCCTGTTGCCCCCTCCCCCAACTTAGGCAGAACAGATGTTTTCAGGTACTGTTTTTGCAGCAGGCCCTTGGTTTACCCAGAGAATGGTTAATATTAACCCCTTTCTTCTTGTCACGTGGATGTTTCTAAAGGCTTTAAACAAATGGTTGCTGTGTGCAGTTGTGTCAGTACCACTGCACTGCTGGAAGTTGTGTAAGCAGAAATGTGAAGAGTTATTACAAACCTTAACAGATTGCAATAATTGTCTTCGGATCCGGATAGCAAACATTGAAAACCTATGTGTCAGATCATCTTTGAATGTAGGTATCCCATCCCAGCTGGAGCTGGACAAGGTTTTGTAGCATATCTATGTTCCTAAGGTTCTGCATACTGCATTTTGATATACCAGTATATAGCACGTGCTTGTGTTTTACTTTTGTGCAGACTAGCTGTGCGTTCTCACCTTTCCTGTTTTTAAAAGCAAAACCAGCAGGATTTTATGCAGGTAAAGTACTGCTTTGTACTGCTCTTAGTTCTTCAGTGAGGTTTTTACACTGGTTTTGTTGGATAGATTTAAGTACTAGGTCACTTCTAGCTTATTTGTCATCCCTAGTGGATCTTTCATTCTCATCAGTCAAAGAAAGGCAGTTGGGAGCTTAGCAGTGCAGGTGGTGATAGAAGCTATTACTGGAGTAAGAAAAGTGCTTGTGATCTGTCCAGGTTGCTGCCAGTAAGCTGTGAGTGTGCAGTGGGTGCCCTCGTGTACTCCGTGGTGCTGTTCCACAGCGAGCTGCTTAGGGCACACCATCTCCACTGCTGTTCTGCTTCGGTCATTCGTAGCTGTGTCAGCAAAGCAGATGAGGAACAGAGAACAGTAACAGTGTTAAAGATACAACTTCCTCTTCCCCCTTTTTTATGAGGGTTGTAATACTGTGCTAACTCCCGTTCCCTTGATGTGAAGTGGGCCAGCTGGCACCATCTTATTGTTTCTGTCTTCAGGTGTCACGATTTAGGTTAATATTAAACTGCAGGCTTACATGTGTGATGGAAACAGCCTAAATAGCCTTTTGGATGGCTGTTGATTGTCTTTTACTTCCTTTTAGTTCAAGAGCTCAGTCTAGTGCTCCAAGGGCTTAGCGCGATCCTGCTGTTGTTTTTGTAGGTAAAGGTGGCTGTTTTTATTCCTTTTTCTTGTACTGACACTTAATGCTATGTTACCTGTCTATGCTCAGAAATTTTATCAGTGACGTTGTGTACAGCTTTAGAAAGCGAGGCTGAAAATGGTGCCAGGAGTGCTGGGATGTGGGACCGACAACACGTATCATACATGTAGGTGGAACTGCTGTAATTTTCCCTAGGCTGGTATTTTTGTTAGGAAACGTTGTACCAAGTCTAACTAATGGAGGCTATGCTGTCCCATTTGCTGCAGGTGTGGGAATAAAACAAAGACTGAGGAAGATGTTGTAGGTGCCGAATTCGAACGTATCTCACAAAGACGTAGAGGTTGGAAAGATCTTGTTTAGTCACTGAGGTAGGCTGTAGCAATGGTGTGTCACTGTACTGGGAATGATCTTAGCATCCGGGAGATTAATTGCAAAAGTGTTGAATAGCCGTGGTTTAGTAGCTAGGGGCGGTGAGCAGATCAGCTGCTCAGTGCTACATATTCTGGAAAATCAGGCTGTGACCGAGCTCTTGGCAGCCCTGTGTTTGCAGTCACTGGGTGAGCTTCTCAGCCTGCTGTCTCAGTGCAGAGATCATAGGTAAAGTACCACGTCATTTATTGTTGCAGTGCAGAGTGCTGTAAAACCAGCTGAGGATGAGGTGTGTGAACACCAATACGTGTGCTGAGTTGCGGGGAGTGCCACGAGGCACGGGACTGCTGCTTTCCAGCCTGTATTTCAGTGTGTATTTAAGACAGAGTGGAGAAGGCTGTTACCTGATCATCTGCTTGAGCTGAAGCTGCCAGTGCTTCTAACAGGTCAGGTATTTAGTGTAAATGATGACGCTGGCCACAGATACAGTTTTGTCTTAGAGATATGGAAGAAAACTACATTAAACTTAGAGCAGCAGACTTCAGAGTTAGCTGAAAGTGGGATGATAAGTAAATTAAACCTGGCTTGAGCATAATGTGAAGATCTGTATACAGGTGCTATGTGAGGTCAAATGAAGGAAGAACAGGCACTTCTTTCTGGAGGTTCAAGAACACAAGTATGTGAAAAGATTTTTGCTCTTCAATGATTTGGGTTTCAAATGTAATAACTAACACAGGGAAGACTGTTTTAAAAAGCTTTTTAACTGCTGAATGAAGAGTAAGTATGTGGTGTACTTCTCAAGTGCACCTTCCTGTCTGCTGTTGCTCTCTGACTTCTGAGCTAACATCTACGACTGGGCGTTTGTGTTATTTCACTTGTTTTTTTTTCTTGCCTTACTTCAACCACTTACACTTTGATGAATAAAAGCTCCTTTGCAGAGGTTTTATATAATATATATAATTTGTTATATTTA
>VXAB01001864.1:1311761-1397691 GCA_013399175.1 Odontophorus gujanensis
TATATATAATTTAAGAGGTTTATATATATCTTAAACCTCTGCTTTTTAAAAGTCTCTTCAGTTGCTTTTTCTTTCGTAGCAACAATCACACTTGGCTTTCAGCTGCCATTCTCTTTTTGTTCTACTTGGAGGAAAAAGAAAAGTCGGTTTGTGGTATCTTCTGTCTGCAGAGTTCTGAATATCAGCAGTGCAGCTGGCTGGTTCTGTCTGCCTTTCTCCTGCAGAACAGCTGAATGAAATGGGTGGAAACAAACGGTGTACCTGAAAATTCAGCTTCTTTTGTAGGTGGAAGGTAGAAGAATACAAGTATAGAAGCTTGAAACTGAATTGTGAAATTGCTGGCCTTATTGCATAGCAATTCACACTGTACTCTTCAAGCTCACCTTGCTGGCAAAAAAAAAAAAAAAACGGTTTTTGTACCCCTTTGGCAAACGAAGGGCTCAGATTCTGCAGGCTGATGGTCCTGCCTATGGCAGTGGGCTTGGAACTTAATGATCACTGGGATCCCTTCCAACCCAAGTGATTCTGTGATTACTGAACAGTCAAATGTTTCAAGGAGACTTAAATGAGAATTTAGTTCTTGCTAACCTTGACATGCTGTATCAAATTCTGAAGTAGGAAGCCAAAATTTTACATTTTTACATCTTGTTTGCTGGTGGAACCCCAAATGTGACTAGTTGCAGGTGTGCATGTATTAGAGATAGGTAAGTCTTCACTTTTTTTGAGTGTAGGTGAACTTTGTCCTTAGGGTTACCATCTTACCCATTCTTTGCATAATTGCGGCAGTCAGATGGGACCTTTGGGGATCATCAAGTCCAACCCCCTGTTAAAGCAGGGTCCTATGTTCCAGTTTGTGCCCATTGTCCCTTGTCCTGTCTTTGGGCACCACCATAAAGATCCTGGCCCCATCCGTTTGACTCTTGCCCATTAGGTATTTTTAAGTATTGGTAAGATCCCCTTTCAGTCTTTGTCAGGCTGAGGATTGCCAGCTCTCGAATTTCCCTTATAAAGATGCTCCAGGCCCCAAATCATCTTTGTGGCCCTACTTAATCTGGAAGTACTTTGCATTTTTATGAAAGCAGGAACTTGATAGAAAGAACGCTGAAAATCAGTTGTTTCTTCTCTTTTCAGATATGAGAAATGAGTGTTGGACGCAGAAGATTAAAGCTGCTGGGAATTCTGATGATGGTAAACATTTTTATCTATGTGATTGTGGAAGTCTCAAAAAGTGGCAGCCAAGAGAAGAATGCAGAAGGCCGTGTTATTATACCACAGGAGAATTTTTGGAGAAAATTTACTCTTCACAAAGCTTATTGGAACAGGCAGCAACAGAAGCTTGAACTGCTGTACAACCCGATTCTGAGTCTGCTTTCCAATATGACTGTGGAAGAGAACTTAATTTTGAACTCAAGCATTCTCAGCTCCTGCGACCCTGACCCATGGGTGGCTTCAGAGGTTAACGACTTTGCAAATTTGCCAGAAAGATTCAAAGACTTTCTCCTCTATTTGAGGTGTAGAAATTACTCATTAATAATGGACCAGCCAAACAAGTGCAAACATAAACCTTTTCTGCTGCTGGCTATTAAGTCACTTATACCACATTTTGATAGAAGGCAAGCAATTAGGGAATCCTGGGGCAAGGAAATAACGTCAGGAGATATAACAGTCAGAAGAGTCTTCTTACTTGGGCAGACTCCACCGGAGGATCATTTTCCTGACCTTTCTGACATGGTAAAATTTGAGAGCGAAACTCACAAAGACATTCTCCTCTGGAACTACAGAGACACTTTCTTCAATTTAACTCTGAAAGAGGTACTGTTTCTTAAGTGGGTGAGCAGCAGTTGTGCGGATGTCCAGTTTATTTTTAAGGGCGATGATGATGTTTTTGTGAATACCCATCAGATCCTGGATTACTTGAAGAGTTTGTCGAAGGACAAAGCCAAAGACTTATTTGTAGGCGATGTGATCAAAGATGCTGGACCTCATAGAGAAAAAAAGTTGAAGTACTACATCCCAGAAAGTGTTTATGAAGGTTCGTATCCTCCGTATGCAGGAGGCGGTGGGTTTCTGTACTCCGGTGACCTGGCATTAAGACTGAATAATGCATCTGACCAGGTACTCCTGTATCCTATTGATGATGTTTATACTGGAATGTGCCTTCAGAAGCTTGGGCTTGCTCCGGAAAAACACAAAGGTTTCAAAACATTTGATATTGAAGAGAAATACAGAAATAACATCTGTTCCTACACAAATTTAATGTTAGTACATAGTAGAAATCCTCAAGAAATGATTAAGATTTGGACAAGCTTGCAAGATCCACACTTAAATTGCTAAAGCAATGTGCATAAATACCCTAAGTCCAAATAGCTTTCCGAGTTTGGGTCTGACTTTCTTGGTGAACCATTGAAGCTCTGTTTAATAGTTGTTCTCAGATTTTTTTCTCAAGAAACCCTTTTTCATGTACTTCTGAAAAGTGACAGTCATAGTGAGAGGATGGCACAAAGGCTTGGTCCTGTTTTTTCCACTGTCCTGGTGGTCATTATGTTTCAGTATCTGTCTAAAATCTAAAATGGCATGGAAGTAAAGAGCTGTCAGCGACTGATGCTTTGTAGTAGGCAATCCCTGCTTCCACAGCAGAGCATCTTTCATTAACTATGATGGTAGCAGATGCTTTCTTTTTCCTTGAGTAGTGTTGGTGTGTGGAGACCACTGTAAATTTGAAACTCACCAATTGGGGGAATGCTGTTTTAAGTATAAAACACTTTTATGAGAGTTTAGTTATGGATTCTTATTTTTTAATGTATCATTTTCAGTCTTTACACACCCTGGACAGGTATTTTCTCCTTGATATATAGTCTTCTGTGCAAAGTGTGCCTGTGTCTGAAGGATTTATTCTTTTATTAGATGTGGTTTGGTTGTTTTTTTGTTTTTTTTAACCAAAAAAAGACACAGTATGGTTTGAAACACCCCATAAAAGGTCTGATTGTATAAGGGAAAGGAAGAACAAGTTTTGTTTGTGGCTGGGCAGTAGGAGCAGTTCTGCTGTCCACCCTGAGCTCACATATTTGGTAATGCTGACTTTGTTACTTGTGATACCTATGTGAAAAGCTGCTCTGGACCATCTTTGTTAACCGCTTTGGCACTAAAAGCGATCAGGTAGCTGATTTGATACAAGCAACTGAAATTGCACATTGCTTCTAAGAGCATGGTTTGGATCTCCTATAAAGCGGTAGCAAGTGTAGGAAGGTGCAGTTCCTAACAGGTTTGAATTTTGAAATAAAAATTTGAAGTTGCATGATGTCTCATGTAGAGTTCAACATGTTCTCAGATCTCAGATTTTCTTCTGTATCTCCACATCTTGCTTTATGAGAGCTATTCTAAATAGTGGTTGCTTCCTTTGTATATGTAGAAGTGCCTGTCTATTTATTGTTCAGATGGAAGACCAAAACATTTTCTTAAATATATTTTGTGTAACATTTTATTTGTATGGTGTTGTCACTCAGATATTTAAATAGAGCATGGTATTTTAAACCTGTGAGATGTGTAATGTTAAATAAAGCTAATTGTTATTTTTGAATTTGAAAAATAAAATGTGATTTAAATATTTCGGGCAGTGCTTCGTTTCAGGCTCAGCGTTGGCTTAATTGCACTGCACTGAGTGCCATTCAGTTTATCCAGTTGAAAGGGCTCATGGAAATAGAGTTTAATAGCTGGCAGTTTAATTTTTGTTTAAAATAACTTTGACAAAGAAAGCTCTTCTGGTTTCCTGCTCCTTCCTTTACCTTTTGGGGTTTTGTTGCTATTGTTGTGGGGGGTGTGAATTTTCTGCTCTTACACCTTTCTGTTCTGTAGGTATTCACTGTCTGCCCCTGGGCACACAGGCTGTGCTGTGGTGGTGTTCCCTGAGGTTTGGCACTGGTTCCTTGTAGCTGTTGAGAACTGACACCTTTCTGGAAGCTGCAGACTTCTCTCTGTGTGTGTTATTTCCTACTCTGTCTTCCTACCCTGGTTTTCTAAATATTGCAGTGGAATTTTTGTCAGGAGTTTGGATTGAGGGAAGGAGGTCGTTCAGGTGATGGAGAATGCAGGGGGAGAGGTCAGGAGCCTGCACTGACTGAAGAGGGAGGAGGAGGAGGGCGGTGTGGGTGAGCAGAGACGTGGGATAGAGAGATACTGAAGACAGGCAGGTGAGCAATAGGTTTGGTGATGAATCCTAAGGAAGGATCAAAGAGTGGATTGCATAAACAAAGAGACAGGGGGAGAGGGGAAGAACTAAATTATGAGTAAGATGGGGTGGAGTGCGTGTGTGATGCTAACCGGTTAGTGAAATGGGTGGGATTCATGGACGCCAGTGTTGATCATTACTTCACACCGTTCCGTACCCGTGAGGTGAAAAAAAAAGATCTCTTACTCAACTGAGTAGGGAAAAACAGGCTGAGTGATACCTGCTGGGAAGTGCTGAGAGAAGGCATCAGCCCAGCTTCAAGGTGATGCAAGAAAGGAAAAGGAGGGAAGAGGGGAAAGCTGAGCAAGTAGCCCCACTGACTAAACAGGTAAAAAATAGCAGGGGGGGAGGGGAATTGGACTGAATGCTCCTTGCTCCAGGTGAGGAGAAGCTGGCAACTGTCCTTGGCTGTTGAGCCTCCTCCTGTCTGCTCCCATGGAGGAAGAGTTCTTGTGGAAGCATCTGGAGTCGGTGGAGTAATGAGCAAATTAAGGGAGAACGAAGATAGGGAAGTGGGCTGCAACAAGACGGGGCAACATGTGTCTGCTGGGGTACGTTATCAAGGATGAAGAGATTATGGGAATGGAAGATGGCAAGACTTCAGAAAGCAGAGTGTTAGGAAGCTGTGTCTTATGTGTTGCTGAGGGGCTGGCAGGTTCCTGCTCTGCAGCAGCATTGGTGGTTCCTGGCTGCTTAAAAAGAGAAACGAGCACTGAGTAACCTTCTTGGGCATATATTGGTTATCTATGAAGCAAATGTAGAGTTGAGAAAACTGAGCAGGAATTGCTTGTTACTGATGGATTATCAGATGTACCGATGACTTGTTTGGAATTATTTAGTGAGAAATGGTTTGGGGGAATGTAGAGAGCTTTGTTGTGGATTATTTCATTTAAGTGGGGGGGGGGGGGGGGGGAAGAGCCTGTGAAGGAGGTGTGAGGGAATTTGATGGAAATAACGGGAATAGTGGGATGTGATAACTTGAACGCTGTTTTAGATTTAAATGTGGATGAAGTCTTCCTGGAATCCAGCATGGAAAATGAAGTGTTCCAGTGATTAAATCACATTGCATCGGGTTAAGCCTTTAAAAAATGCATTAGCTCCTATGTATAAAGGCTCAGGCCTTTTCTTCCCAGTTGGGTTTGGAGGAGGAAGTAACAAGCACTGGGATAAGAAAGGTGGGTGAGCTACAATTAATGCACAGATGACAAGGTTTATCTGCTAAAGGAAGTTGTCTTTTTTTTCTCTGAATACAAATTTCCTGTGCCTTGGAGCATATATACCTTTGCATTTGAATTCCACCCCACTCTCCTGCATGCCCCTGTTATGTGTTCTTTATTTTCATGTAAGTTTGAAGTGTTGCACCTGCCTGGATTGCTGATAAGAAAGCTCTTGAAAATTCTTTCTGTTCTTCAGTGGCACGGCAAGCCAAACTTGAGAAGAGTTTCAGCTAGAGAATGAAACACAGATAATAATTTAATGAAACTTTTGTGTTAGATAAGCAATTTGGTGAGGATTCATGCAGGTAATACTTCATCTGGGACTTTGTGCTGTGGTAATGAGCAATCTGGCTTTCACTGTGTGCTGATGTGGCTTTCAAACAGTTGACTCCTGAGATGGAGTCCTTTCCCTTCCGGCTTTGTGTAAGATTGTCGCTGCGTCTGTGTTTTGCCTGAGGGCACCAACCCGAATGAGTTCATGTCTATTTCCATTTCACAGGATAACGTCAAACCAACTTAGCAAGCAAATAGGGCAGGGAGCTTCTTAATGGTTCCGTTTACAGACAGTGTGTGGAGATGGCCTGGGAAGAGGAATGTCAATCAGTGTGAGCACAAAACCTTGCTCTTCCAATTCCCTTCAGGCTCTTCCTGAAACTTTTTAAGGCTGTTGCCCGGTTCATTGCTGGGTGAAGGTGAGAATGCGAGCAGGAGGGCAAACTTAGCAAAGCAAGCTCCATTCTGGAAGCGTCATCGTGGCCAGTGGTAACCATGCTATGTGAAAAAGAGACACGTGCTAGCACTTTGCTCAGGAAAGGAACAGGAATGAAGAGTAATGGAGCTGGTCTCAGTGCATCAGCTTTGACTTCAGGGTCTGCTTACAGCCCCTGTTATGTCTGCTGACAAAAAATGCAAGTCTGTGTGGCCTGAAATTTTTCCTGTTCTCTGTATTTGTGTGTTGTTTTATTCTTCTTTTTTTCCAAACTGCCCTCCAGCCCAAGGACTTAGGCACGTGAACCGTCTGCTTATAACCAGCCCAGCTCCATCCTTGCTGCAGGGGTGCAATATCTTTGCTTCCTGTAAAACTGGAGGGAGACTCAAAACTTCTGCACGTAAGTTTATGGCCCAGATGCTCTGTTGAGGCCAGGAGTAACGCGTCTGGTATGTGTTACAATTCCTTCCCAACCGAAACAGACAGATACGATCGCAGGGGCCTGGCAGGTGTGACTCAGTTCTGAATGTGGGTGTATTGAGAAGTCAGTTTCTTGAGCCCGGAAAGACAAGATTGAGCAAGACTGAGATTTGCACAGCCTCAAATGTTGGAAGAACCCGAATCAGCCGAGGCTCCTTGCCTACCTCTGCTTGTTCAGCTAGCGACCTGTATCAGGTTCCCCAGTCTCTGCTGCACAGCTCCCCATCTACATACATTCAAGGCTGGAAAGAGAGGCAGAAATCCCCACTGCAAACAGTACAACGACTTGCAGGTAAAAAAAAAAACAGGGTAGGAAATAGCAGGCTGACCTAAAGGAACAAATAACCCATTGTGAAAATAGGCCCATTGTTAACACACAGTGTGAAGCGAGAGGGAATATCTTTGAAGATCTGAAACCAAAGGAGTCTGCTTTTGTTTTCTTTCAGTCCTGGTACATGAGGAAACAGGCTCCTGTTTTAGGTCTGCCCATTGCCCAAGAAACATGAGTGATTAAAAAATAATAAGAAGAAGAAAATTCATCCATTGCTGATCACTTCTTGGGCAAAAACAAATGTCAGAGAGGCCAGTGAATTATTCTGTTTTTCATACATCCACCCTGTGTGGTTTTGATACGGTCCTGGCTGCTCACCAAAAATATTAATGGTGATTAGATGAAGATAATGACGAATATCATTGCTTTAAAGCACCTGGGAATTGTGCAAGTTTCAGGAGAGAAGAGCCGTGCGGTCTGGGTTTGTTCATGCTCTGTTTTTCTCACAGGTTTGCTATTGGAGTGGGTCTGGGGCTTTGCTCTTATTGTTTGATTTGTCATCAGTTCCCTGCACAAGTGCAACCTGGGCTGCTTCAGATTGTTTATGCTCCAGCAGTCTGCAGGCAGATTGGCCATCTCTTCTGTTTCAGGTACTGACAGTGGTTGATAGCATGTGCTTAAGAAGTATCATGGATGAGAGGAAGCACGGGGCGCCTCTGAGAGCCAGGGGGCCTTTAACCTTGAGGTGGTGCTTAGACCACAGCGCTTGGTGACGTGCCAACAAAGCTATCTTCACGAAAAAGATGAGATGAATTCCTGGAACTCCTCTGCATGCTCTGGTAAAGAGGTTTGTGACGTAATGACATGCTGTGTGAAAATCCGGTATCTGGAACTCCGAGAATGAGGTGATGGTTCGTCAGCTGTCTCCTCCTGCCCTCGTGGCTGAGTGGATGCTGTTGCTCACCCCTTCCTTATCAAAGCAGTCATCTGTGCCTGACAGCCTGGAGGGCTCACTGGAGCAGTAGGAACTTAGTGCGTGCTCTGAGATGAGGGGCGTTATAGGAGCTGCCCTTGGATCTCTAATGGAAGCATCTCAAATGCTTTCAAAACATTCGTGTTCAGTCTTTACTTTGGAGCTGATTTCCTACTGTTGGCTGCACTGAGACTATATTCTTTGCCATGTTTTCCAGGCCTAGCTCTTGAGCAGTGCTGCATGCTGCAATTGCAGCTGCCTGCTGGAAGCTATCCCCACTTAAGGAGTAATACCCTTTCCCCCCATTTATTTTTGCTTGTTTGCAGGTGGTCTGCAGTGGATTTTCCCTCTTTTAGGGTGTACGTTGTATGCAGCTGGTGGTTAATGTAAAGATCTGAATCATTCACTCAGGGTAATTTATAGTGACCTAATTACACAGAAGTTTTGCGCTGAAATTTTTGATGGTAGTTAATAATTAGAACAGTCCTCAATTCCCACCTTTATGATTCAGCCCTTTGCCTTCCATGCCTCCAAAGAGGCAAACCAGGAGCCACGGTACTTGGACCATTCCTGCACCTGGACCCTGAGGCTGCAGCACAGGGCCAAAACCTGCTGCAAAACTGATGTGCAGAAACACTGCAGGGGCTTTCTTAAAATTTCCCTCCTACCTACTTCTCCTTAAATTCCCCATTTCTTCCTTTTTATTTCTGTTCTAGCTGTCCCAGCATCTGGACTTTGTCTTTTATGATGATACGTAGCATGGCATGACTCCAGCCTGATCTCTGGGGAATTTTTGTTCATGTTAAGATTTGAAAATAAACACATCTTTGGAGGAAAAATACTCTGGTATTTACAAAAGAGGATAAAGAGTTAGAAGACCTCAGAACTCTTACCAGTTGCATCATGTCTTCCTGAGCTGATGTTTTCTGGGGGGAAATGGATAATCTCTGAAATTCAGGTCCGGGATGCTGGTGCTATTTGAGCAGATGTGAAGATGTGGTGAACAGCTTTATTGCTGAGCACTCAGGCAGACCTGAAGGAAGCCAGGTGGTAGGAAGGTGACAGCAGTGGGGAAGAGGCTTAACCTGGAGTGTGATCTTCATGTTGCTGTGGGCAGTGGTCAAAGCCAGTCATACACTGAAGGAGATGAGGAAAGGCTCAGGGTACATATTTATGCCACGCTAAGGCAATGGTTCATCCACATCTTTGTGAGTATGCACAATTTGGGTTTGCTCATCTAAAAAGGGTAGGGGAGAAAAGGAAATGCTTCAGAAGCAGACCATAAGGATCCACATTGAACAGGGTTCTGTTTTGGGAACAGCTCTGTCAGGGACAGCTCTTGGATTTGGAAAGCAGTGACAGAAGAGGGGTGTTGAGAGTGGCCTGGAAAAGCAGTAAGTGGGATCTGTTACAGAAGCCACTTAGAGCTGAGAACAAACCAACAAATGGGGTTTTTGCACAGCAGACAGTGGGGCTGTGGGACTGCCTGCTTGATGATCTTTGAGTGCTGAAATTTACATGGGCTCAAGGGGAAACTCTGCAAGTACTTGAAAAAGGAACCTGCCTCAGGAGTGTGGCACGTGAGTGCCACTAAGTGGAGATCACAGCTGGCTCAGGAAGTCCCCTGGGCTGCCGAGAGCTGAAGGCAGGAAAGTACTGGGGGCCAAATAGTTCACGTGTTTGCTTTGTCCTCTTTTTTCCTTGGTTGTTTGCTTGTGGCACTGTGGAGGCAGAGACAGTGAGCTTGGACCATTGGACTGACCCATGGCCTTGTTCCTGGTTGGTCATTATGTCCAGAGCCAGCCCAGAAGACTTTGCTCTCTTTGCATGCAAAATGTCAGCAATTACTGGCAGCATAACAGGCAGAAACACCAGCACTCTTAACAACTGTGCAGAACGTAACTATTTCCATCGCTTTCACAACAAGCCATTGCATGTAGGTACTGCTCATTTACCAGGACTGTTGTCATCATTTGAATGAAACTCCCCAAATTATGGTCCTTCCCTAAGCTTCTCAGCTACAAAACACTGTTTTTCAGTGCAGTCACCACCACTAGCTGTGCACTTTCACCAGTGATGAACAAGATCCTTCATACTGCACTTATCAAAACCTGTGGCAGCGGCAATTATCCGCTGTTGTCACTGCTGAAACACATCACTCACTGTTACATCCACTGTTGGGTCTCCATAAATGTTCAGCAAGCAACAACGAATGTCAGTGGGTGCCATTGTTTCCTCATGGAGAAATTCAATTCCTTTGCCCCACGTGCACTTTCATGTCAGGTACCATTCCCTGCTGCCTTCTCTCACATGGCAACAAACGTAAGGTTCAACCTCTGCTGCCATCCCACCAACATTTGCCTCTGATGTCTTGAGCCACCATCGTCAAATAGAAGGCATTACTTTTGGAATAATTCTCATAAAATGTATAATTAATGTTGTACAAGTAACAGAACTTAATTTATCGTATTTTAATTAAAACGGTTAAAAAAAGAGCAACAACACCATAAAACCAGTGGGATATATTCAGCCTGTGTATCACAATGTGATCATCTGCCACAACTCAGTCAGCACACTGCTGTGTGGTTAACTGTCAGGGTGCTCAGAGTGAAGGGAGGGAAATTCCCCTCCACCATCCATCGCAGCATGTTGTTTGAAGATGCTCAGGGTCGCTTGAGTGCTGCTGGAGGGGTGGGAGCTGCTCGCAGTTTTCTTTCAGGTGCTGTGCAGGTGTGTGCAGGAGGTGCAGCACTCACTGCAGTCTCCCAGAATTGACTTTTGTGTCCTGTTGGCTTAATGGTTCTTCGTTGTTTGCATTTCTCTTTCCATCCCTGCTCCTCATTGCCAAAACTTCCAGACAGGGCAGGAAGCAGTAGCCCTGTACTGCAACTAGTGGTATTCCCAAAATCACCCAATGAGAGACACCGAAGGAGAAAGGGGTAACGTGTTCTCAATCTTCACTTTTTTTGCCACTTCTCAAACCACTTCCTGGCCCTTGGTTCAGCCATTTCTTTGCAGCACCACTTCTTCTCAAGCACCACCAACACCCACCTGCATCCTCCTGCCCCTGAAAACCAGAGCAAGTGGCTGAGTGGGGCCTGGTGCCTGTGCTAAGGGCTGTGTGAGTACTTTCTGGATCACAAATCACTAAGATAGGAAAAGACCACTGAGATCGTCACATACAGCCACCAGCTCACCCCCACCGAGCCCACTGACCTCGTCCCTCAGTGCCACATCTCCACAGTTCTTGAACACCTCCAGGGACAGTGACTCCACCACCTCCCTGGGCAGCCTGTGCCACTGCCTGTCCGCTCTTTTGGAGAAGAAATGTTTCCTGATATCCAACCTGGACCTCCCTGGCATAACTTGAGGCCACTCCCTCTTTACTATCACTGTTACCTGCAAGAAGTGGCCAACCCTTCTTTTGGACTGGAAAGCAGCAACAGAATAGAGATACAAGGGTGGCCTGGAAAAACATTTTCTTTTCCGGCTCCAGACTGGGCTGTTCGAGGTCAGAAGAAGCAGTGCAGCTAAATTTTTCTGCTGGGCTGGGAAAGCCCCTGTGGCCTGTTTTTTTTTTTTTTTCTTGAGTTGCCAACAGATGCAAAGCTGTGACTTCCCTGTAACCTCCCCATGCCGTGGAGGAGTGGAAAGTACTTATTATCAGCTCCTGGAACGTGGCTGCGGTAGGGGAAACATGGCTGGGTCCAGTCAGCATCTCCTGCGGTGTTATTGCTTCTCCCCATAAGGAGCCTTCTGCCTGGGGAGGATGTGGCCCCGTGAGCAATTACTGTCAGAAAAACAACCACGGGCATGCCACTCCCGATGGTGCAATTAGCACTCGCTTGCCAAAACAGGGGATGATGCAGCTCTTGAGCCACCCGTGTCACCTTGCGGATTTCTTTCCTGTTTCAGACAGTCATTGCTGCTTGTTTTTTAGCCAAAATAGGGTTAGGGAGGAGAGGGGTGAAGAGCTGGCACCCCTTGGGTTGACATGGCTGGGGATCCTGGGCAAGTCCACCAAGGTGGCGAGGGACAGACACTGTGCTCCTGCATCAACCCCCTAAATTCTGCTTTTTGTTTTACTATATATATATATTTTGCCATGGTAGTGTCAGGGAGTAACGTGTTGAAAAAATATTTATGCAAATATGTATTTCTGTCTGCGGGAAGTCCCAGGCCTGGGTGGGTGAGGGATGGGAAAACACCTGTGAGACACGAAACAGGCAAGGGTGCGGTGGTGCCGGATTTCCGAGGTTGCTTGCTAATGGGGTGCTGGAGGCGGTGGGGTTTGCTCGGGCACTGCTGAGCGCTGCAGGGTCTGGAGTGCTTCATCATCAAATGGGAGCAGAACTGGGCACACTGAGCAACGCTGCCTGGCACAAGCACAGCAGCTCAGTGCTCCTCTTCCTCCTTCTTCTACCTTCTTTTCTTCCTTTTTCTTTTTTCCTTCTTCCTTTTGCCCCCCCATTTTTAGCCTCTTCTCTCTTCCTCCTTTTGCATTTCCATTTTTCCCAGACTGTGGAGCAACGCAGGCACCATTTTCCCTGCAGGAGGCGGTGTGGGACCAGACCCCAGCCCCTGTGATGGGGACAGGGAAGCCACTTTGGGGAAACCACCTGCAGAGCCCCCAGGAGCTCCCAGCTGGCAGCAGCCCAGTCTTACCCACAAAGCCATAGACCCACGGCAGCGTTGTGCCAGCTGCAGAGCCACTGCTGCTCTGGCTGTGTGCAGAGCCAGGCGCTCCCAGTGCACCTCATGCAATTTACAATCATCGTTGGGAATCTTTACACTGTTTTTCAGGATCACAGGGTCATAGGGATTGGAAGGGAGCTCTGGAAGTCACCTAATCTAACCCCCAGCTAAAGCAGGTTCCCTAAATAACAGGATGTAGGCACAAACATCTGGACCCTACAGACTATATTTCCATCTCTCCTCTCAACATCACTGCGCTTGCTCCCTGGGTATGTGTTCTGTTTGCTTGGAAGAGAATAAAGAAGTTTTGCTGAGCTCAGTTTTCCCTCTCTCTTCATTCACCAATATGATCACTAGGGGGAGGCAAAATTAAATTCCCTTACCCAGGGCTCAGCAAGGTTATGCTGCTTTATACATTGCAGGAGCGTAGATGCAAGTAGATTTGCAAACATGACGAAACCAGTATAGAAACAGCAATTAAACAAAGAAACCAAACCCCAGCATGTCAGGGATATCAATGTAGCAGCACAAAAACGACATGCAGGGCCTTACCGTGCTGTTTGGCCCCTCCAGGGCTCCTCACTGTGGATTAAATCCTCGTGGCAAGGTGTTAGGGGTTGGTGAGCCCACAGCTGCTGTAGGACCGAGACCTGGGGTGGCGATGGGTAGAAAAGCTTAAAAAAAAAAAGAATGTATCTGTCACTGAACATCTGACAGCCTGTCAATCTGGGACAACATAGAAGGAATGATTTATTATTATTATTATTTATACTGAATTATGATTGATAGGTTAAAGGGTATGCTGTCAAAGCCATACATCAAGCAGCCTAATTGCTTTCTCTGCATCACCCCTAATGATGAGCTAGGCTACTGCTGCTGGAAGAGCTGCTGGCACCTGGTAATTCTCACACCATCACCTGGGCTGGCAGCTTCCTGCCTTGTAGTGCATAGGTAGGGAGAAGAGCTCTCCTTTTACTGAGTGCTGGGGGAATCATAGCATCCAGCCAGAGCTAGTTCAAATGTAATGGAAACACTCAATTGGTCACCAGGATGCTCTCCCTCAATAATTGATTTATTTTATTTTTTATTGTTTTACGGAGAGTGGGAAGAAAAAGCAAGCTGGGCTCTGCTTCAGGGTCACACCACCAGCACCAGCAATGCTTTAACTCCAATTCCCAGTGTGATGTGTTTTAACCTGCTTTGGCAGGGGGGTTGGACTCGATGATCTCTAGAGGTCCCTTCTAACCCCTACAGTTCTGTGATTCTGTGATGTGTTTGGATGGATGGATGGATGGATGGATGGATGGATGGATGGATGGATGGATGGATGGAGCCTGCTCACCAAAACAGGGAGGGCAGAAAGGATGCTGTGAAGCTAACAAGCGCAGCTGGCCTTTGTTCCTGATGAGCTAATTGCCATCAGGGGTGGCTGGGCAGTGGATGGGTGCATATATTGGCAAGAGGGTGGAGTATTTACTCTACCTGGGGGAAGCTTTCTGGATTGTTTAAGAGAGGAAGTGGCATTTTAGGAAGAGTTTGGGTCTGGTTTTAATGTTGTGAGCCCCTGCCATGAGGCTTTTGGCCCTTCTGGTGCTCCTGCTCTTGGTGTCTTTGGTGTGGGGACCAGCACCAGGGCTGCTGCATCCTGGCCGTAAGGCTGTGGGGGTGAGTGATAGGGGGATACCCTCGCTATTTTGAGAATGGTAATCTGTTGGCTGTGGCCCTTACGGCATCAGTTGGGTGACACTGCTGCTGTTAGAGGTGGGGAAGGGGCAGTGCTGCTGGGAAAAATAAGGTGATGAAGGGGGTGGTGTCAGTGGTCCTTCTTCACCTATCTCAGGCTGTGCGGGTGCAGATACTGGTGCTCAGGTCTGCAGTGGTGCTGTTTTCTTTATAGGCATGCAAGTCCTGCTCAGAACGTCAGGATACTAGAGCAGGTAAGGCTTAATTCTCATGCTAATGTTTTTCTGTCTGAGCCACTTGCCTCTTCTCATGCCTTAAATTTGCTGGGCACGTAAAACTCTGGTTTGGGAAGCCTGGAACAGTCACCTGACCATGGGATGGGAAAAAGGGGAAGGAGCTGGTACAGAGTGTTGGGAGGGGAAGGCCCTGAGGCAGGAGATTTGGCTGCAGCAAACTGTCTTTGGGCAGCAATTAAAGCTAATCCATACCATAATGGCCCTCCTGTAGAGCATACTTACTGCTGGCTTGTGACTCCTCTAGTTTGGAGGTAGCGTTTTTGGAAAATACTGTTACTTTCCCACTCACTCAACCAAGGTGGGATGCTAATGTTTCTCATCCTGCTGAGGGGTTTCTTGCTTGGCTGAAGCCTTGAAGCAAGAAGGGTGTGCACAGCCCTCAGGCCATCTCTGCAGGTGTGTGGGTATCCATCTCCAGCTCCTGCTGCTCTTGTACTCTGCACTCTGGGTTCTGAGACTGTGGAGTAGAGTTTCCATGGACTGTTTAAAGAGAGCATTTACCAGCTGCCTTCTGGTTCCTGTATCACTGAGCCGTTCCTGCTCTCCCTGCGATCAGCAGTAGGTGGTGTGGTGGCCAGGGCTTTTCCAGTTGTCCCAAGGTCCTGTGGAGGAGTACCACACCTGTGGGGTGAGTGCTGGTGGGAGGATGTTTGGGGTGAGTTGCCAACAGGTATGTGTGGAGACAGTCCTTGTTGGAGGGATGGCAGATTTGGTGCGTGTGTCTGCACCCTTTGGCCTCCTTTGACACCAGGGCCTGAGGCAGGCACAGCAGCATGTTCTGCTGATGGAGTTTCAAGTAAATGGGAGGTAGGAAAGCTTGAGGGCAATTTCTGAAGGGAAAGACTAGTCCCTGTCTGACAGGTGGGGAAGGAGGGAAACTTGAGGTTGTCCCTTGTCTTCCAGGGTCAGCATTTCCTTGGATATTGGCATACGTGCCCATGAGAAGCTGTCACAGAGTCTTGAGGGACACATACGGGGAGTTTTCTCCTCCACAGTATCTCAGTGATTCCCCGTTCAACTTGTGGTGTAACTGGACAATCTGGGCAGGCTCTAGAAAGCATATAATAGTGTATATTCAAGGCTTTATCACAGAGGAGGATTGCAGCAGAAATAAAGACAAAATCCTCTTTGAAGGAGTTTCTTCACTGGTGGAAAACGATGTAGTTTATGCTTGCTGGAAGAGGGAAATGTATGTTTTTGCCACCTTTGCTCAGGCTGTGCATGTTGTGCTGCTGAAGAGGTACTTGCCAAATTGCAGAGGCACCCAGTTTAAAGGCAAGTATTACATCTTCCAGCATCAGGAAGGTGAATCTCCCTCCAGAGGTGCTTTGATTCCTGAAACTCTTGCTCCAAAGCCATCTAAGAAAGACAGTGTTTTCTATCATGGATGGACAGCTCACCTTGGAGGCTCTGTGACCTTGATGCCGATGACAAGTTCAGTTAAGCCTGTCCCATATCAAGGTGTGAAGACATGGGCATCCCTCCTGGGCATGCCAACTGCCAGTGTGTCAGGGTCTGAGTCACAGACAGGGCCAAGGCTCTGCCAAGAAGAGGAAGGCATAGCTGGGGGTGCCCAGTTGCTGAGCCATACCACCAGTGGAGATGCTGCTCCAGGTTTGGGTTATACACATGGATTTTCAAGCAAGCTTTTGGAAACACCTTTGTTTGGCGCCTTGCAGATGGTGGAGCCTTCATTGCAGCCCACAGCCATGAGCTGGGAGAGCAGGCAGTCTGTGCACCCCACCCTGAGGCTGGAAGATCCAGGAGACTTCCAGTTTACCATTAACCCAACGCACACAAGTCACATGGACTTGGGTGTTGATTCACAAGCTTTCTCTCCTGGCAGAAGGGCAAGACAGGAGAGTATCAGTACCACCATGTCCCAGGGGCATGGCTTAAGGAAGGACAGGAGCCATGCCCAGCTGAGCATCCCAGCTGACAGAGCAACAAGCAGCGATGCTGTTGGCCTTGCAAGCAGCCTGATGCCCAGCCTGAGCAGCTCACATGATGTTGTGAATGGGGACAGCTCACAGCTGCTGCCTGAGAGAGCGCTAAGCAGTCTGGGGGCTTTGCCTGTGACTCAACCCAGCCTGTGGACTACCAACCTCCAACATATGCAGCTCATGGATATTTCCCTCCTGGAAAGTTCCAGGGGTGTTGTTGAGGAGAAAGCAGTGCTGTGTCCCACACCACCATGGGACATCCTACAGGAGCATCCTCGCTCACGTGACCAGAGCCATCCTGTCCTGCAGGGAGTCCCCATGCACCCAGGGAGCCTCCCCACAAGCACCCAAGCATACAGCTATCCAGCTGCTGAGAAAACTCCTGCATCCTCATGGGACACAAAAAGCTGCTGCCAGCAGGGTGACACAACCACACAGATGCAGCTGCTGGTGTCCCCTGGGCCAACAGGTTCAGAGCTTGCTTCCATGAGCAGAATGGAAACAATCCCTGCGCCAGTGTTCTCTCACTCCAACCTTGTTCCTGTGGGCTTTGGCTCTGCCAGCATTGCCCCTGAAGGACTTCTTCCCTCAGGAGAACAGTCCGTGTCCAGGGCAGCCCCCTCCCCACTGGCAGCTTCAGGTTTGGATCCTGTTAACCTTAGGAGAAGGGCAGGCATCGCACCAGGAGGACAGGAGATGGCCTCACCATTGCCTCCTTACCATCCATCAGCAGCCCCTGAAATGGGTGCAGATGTGTTTCTTGGCCCTGGGATGAGAGAAAAGGTGCTGGAAGAAGGTGACCACCAACGAGAAACCCCAGCTCCTGTGCACGTGCTGGCTGCAGGCCCCTCTCCAGCATCCATCCTAGGGCCTGGTGTAGGACCTTCTCAGGCCAAGGACCCCCTGAGTCGTGGCTCTGGGGTGGCACAATCTCTGCTGCAACCAAGCATGACCACTAATGGCAAAATGGCTTCTGCCTCGCTCCTTGGGGGAGGTAAAATGCAGAAAACCATGGGAAGTCTCCAGGTGGGCGTGGAAGAGCAGAGAAATTCCTCCTTGCATGCTGCCCGCTCTGATCCTCCAGCAGTCCAGCGGGGACAAACAGTGCCAAGAGGACAAGAACTCCGGGGGCCCACCAATGGTCCTGTATTCAGACACATGGAGATGCCAGGACAGCCAAGGGAGCATGATGGTAGGTCTCTGAGTATTTCATGTCTTGGTGTGAGCCACCTTCTGAAGGCAGAATAATTGGTGGGGGTGTCTCTTACCAGCAGTTCCAGCCTGGCAAGTGTGACCCTGGCTGCTGGGGAGGGGTGAACTTCAAACAGTGTGGTTGTCTCAGCCAAACCTCTTCTGGGAACAAAAGCTCTCAGTTCCAGCCCCTGGGGGCTGTCAGAGCAGCTGGGTCCCTGGGCTCAGCTCCAATCCCAGAGTGAAGGGATGACTTGGGGTTGAAACCATAGGGATCCTGCAGGAGTATTGGATTTGGAACAGGGTATCTATGTCCTGGTGCTTACACTGACCACTGATTGTGTTTCCTCTCTGTTCATGATGTGCCAGAACTGGGACTGCCCTGGGTGATGGAATACTTCCCTGTCAGGAGCTGCCATGTCATCTTTCAGAATGGGTCTGGGGTGTTCTACCTCCCACTGTATGGTGACATCCAAGCCAACGTCTGGTGCAACTGGACCATCTGGGCAGGCCCCCAAAAACACATTGTAATCTACATTCAGGGGTTCCAAGGCAGTGAAGGCTGTGGTAAGAACCAGGACAAGATCATTTTCCAAGGGGTCCTCTCACATGTGGAAACAAAGGTCATGTATGCCTGTCACAGCCAAGGTACTTTGATCTTTGCTGCACAAGCCACTGAAGTCCATGTGTTACTGTTGTCGAGAAGTGGCCCTCTAAGGAGCAAATACCAACACTTTGAAGGACAGTATTATGTATTTGGAGACCATGAAGCTGTAGGTTCTTCAGATGGTGCTGTAGATTCCCAAGAACCATCTAAAGAAGAGAACTGGATAACACAAGATTTGCTGCCCATAGTGAGAGCTTCCCAGAGCCCATCCACTCCACCTGCTGCAGGCAAGATCCAGTCTGAGGTGACAAGCTTAGAGGACAAGGGCCAACACTTCCACAATCTTGTGGAAGATGCTTGGCTTGGTGCTGACCTGGATGAGCACAGTGAGCTGCAAGGTGAAACAGAGATGGAAAGAAGCCTTACATATGGTGGCACTGAGGGGAGGGAACCCGATGAGGATGTGTTAGAGGCTCGATCAGGAGGAGGTGCTGGGCCTGAAGCTGAGCTGCCTGCTGTGGAGACTGTAGAGGGAGATGTAGAGCTGGTGCCTGCTCTGGTCACCACAACCTCACACCACTCAGCTGATGTCCTTGCCTCAGAGGTGATGCCCCAGGGTGACGAAGGTGTGCCTGCTGGAGATGTGCTGTCACCAGGAGAAGGGCAGGAAGATCTCTTTGGTAAGTTGTTTTCTGGGTTGTGGCTGAACTGGTGCTCAATCTGGTTCAATACTGATTTCTAGAGAAGCAGAGTTCTACAGAGGTTTTGTTTGTAGGTACTGCTGTTTCCTTCAGTTGGCACCCACGTCCTCCCACAAGCATGAAAATGGATGTGGAGAGAGCATAGGGTTACGTGTTATTTCATGGGTATCTATGAAATGATGCTCCTTTTAACAGAGAGACTGGTTTCTGATCCCAGGACTCTGAGTTACCTGTGGAGGAGCAGTCTTTCCATCACAACTCACACAAGAATCAAGCTGTGTATGCCCATCTTGGTGTTAAACACTGCTGGTACTCTTCTTGTGAAGTGGCATGCACCTAACATTTGTTTTGCCCTTTGTCAAGAGGCAGAGATCAGCAGCCTGACTCTCTTCCTTGCTCTGACAGATCTGGCTTCTGTTCTGACATCTCTGGACAACACTACAGCACTGCAATCCCTGCACCATCCTGGAGGTAAGTGATACAAAGACCTGAGCATATCTTAAAGCACAGCCCTAACCTCAGAGTACTGGCTGGTGCTGTGCAAATCCATTATTTGACCATCAAATTAAGAGGAGAGTGGAGGGTCCTCCTCACTGGTGACCACTTGGAAGGTATTTCTCCACTTACACTGGAGAAACCTGGGTTCACATGCTTCTGTCCTTACTCAAATACATGCACACAAGTGTTTCAGGAATGTCTGGTTTCTGAGCTTTGCTCTTCAGATTAAGGAGAAGGAAAACCTGCTTAAGAGAGCATCAGAAATTAAGTGTGGAGTTGGGTTTGTATGACAGAGCAAGCCACAGCAATGGCTTGCAAAAGAAATCAATACAGAATGGTGCTTATCTTTGAACAGGAGAGAGATTGATGGATAAACAGGTTTTAAACAACAGATCCTGGCAAGTCTGACCCAGCTGTTCATCTATGCTGATGGGTGAGAGGGGACGACCTGTAGTCTATCACCAGTTATGGTGGTACTTTCTAGGAAGATAATTGCTGAGGAAGTTTGAATGCAATTGAATGTACATTAATGCTTTGTATACTCTGTTCAGAGATCAATTCCAGGATTCAACACTGAGCATTAGCTGAGATTTTTTTCTGCTTTTGTCAACAACTTCTGCCTGATACACAACACATGGAAACACTCACCTGTCACTTGACAGGATATCCTTGTGTAGCAGTTTTGCTGTTGTTGACATCCTGGACTAGCTCACTTGAAGCCTGTTTGTGGACTTATACCTGCTCAGAGCTTTCTTTTTTCTTTTTTTTTTTTTTATAGATGTGCTGTTTGAAGTAATGACTGAAATCAAACATAAGGACTGGATCACTCCTGGTGGTGGTGAGCTCAGAAGGGATCTCCTAGAATCTATAAGGAGCCATGTAAGCCTGGGCATGGGGATGGATGGGAAGGAAAGGCAAATGCTACATCCCAAAAGCTCAGCTGTTAGAGATCACTTTGTGCTCTTCATCCCTGGGATTTTCTGTTAATGTCACATGATGAGCCAGTATTAGAGCTGGTAAAAATCCAAGGCCTAATGCTGATGCCCTGCAGGGTGCCTGCTCACAGTGATGGTGTTTTGGTGCTGAAAGGCCCTATGGAAACAGGGATGTGACCAGTCAAGGGTTTTAACCTTCCTCTAGAAATAGGGCAGCTTGAACAGCAAGTCCAGGAGAGGTGAGACTTATGTGCTCCGGAGTCTTGTTTTCTGGGATGCAGCCTGCAGTGGACATAGAGCTCACCCTGCTGCCTGCTCTGTAATGCTGCTGCTCACACAATGGATAGCACCCAGCCCATCCACTCTCTCTCATCTATATGCTTATCTGGGCTCTATTGGTCTTTCTGAATTATGTGCTTGGAGGAGCTGATCTAAAGCTAAGCAAACAGGAGACATTAGCAGTCTCCTAGAGAACAGGCTCCCAGTGCAGGGTTATGGGACATCTAATATGTCCTGAGTGGTCAGGTGAAGGGAAGAGCAGGGTGGGAGGGAGGACTGTGAAAAGAAGTGGTTTGCTGCCGTAGCTACACCCACCAAATGTCAGATGAGCACTGCTCACTTGCCTTGCAGATCCAGCAGAACTTGAAACTCTCTGCCAACAGAGTCAATGAAATAAAGCTAAAGGAAGTCAAAAGGTATGGTTGCTGGTATGCCACCTTCTCAGTAGGCACCTCTATCACCTGTGGTGCACCTTGGATATTGGCTTCTTTCTCTTCCAGTAAAGCTGTCTCTTGTCAAGAGCCTGCAGCACTGTGACCTCCTACTAATAAGTGGAGGGGCTGAAGGGGCTGTTGCAGCTGTGCTTGTCCACAGTGCCTTCCTCCTGCCTCACCCTGGGCTCTTCCTGCCAACAGGACGAGCAATGCCAGCCTGCTGCTCACCTTCTGGCTGCACCTGAAGCCAGAGGAGAGAAATATGTCTCTGTTGCTGCGCTCCCAGCTGGGAGAGCTGCTCAGTGCTTCGGTGGAAGCGAAGAAGCTGCAGCTCATGTCACTGCTGGTGGAAGGTGTGTGTCCTGGGCTGGTAGCAGGGCCCTTTCATACTGAACCTGATGTGACTTGGCTCCTGTTTCCCATCAGATGTGAATGAGTGCAGTTTGGGGGTCAGCCTGTGTGGGGAGGAGGCAGAGTGCTTCAACGGCGTGGGCACCTATCTGTGCCGCTGCAAGAAGGGCTATGAGGACCATTCTCCCACCAAGTCTGGTACTCTGTGCATCCGTACTCCTCAGTCAGGTAGATGACACTGTAATGCTCTTATTCTTCTGCATGTCTTGTGGTGATGGTACTCAGGAGGGTGCATGATCACGTATGCAGAGTTCATACAAACACTGCATGTATGATAATCTCTTATGCTGCATCCTCAGTAGTTGCTGGCTCATCAAAGTGCTCCAGTGTAGCAGTTCTTGCCACGCACAGTTTTAAGTGGTATCCAAACAACCATGTCTTTGCTATCATGATTATAAATGGCTCTGCAACTGGCACTATAGCTTTAGGAGGGGGGGGAAGATTTGTCTTTGCAAGACAATTGCCAGATAGCTGTTCTTGTTGATTTTTTTTTTTTGAGGGGTGGGGGGTTGGGGGGGAACAAACAAAAAAAAACAAGCACTTTCTGCTCTGGCTTCAGGAGCTTTCCAGGGTTTGTGCTCAGGTGTGTGTGGGTTGGAGGCCAACGTGGTCCCTTCTGAAGCTGGGGGCAGGTATCTAGGTCAGGAGGTGAGCCTTGTACTTGGAGGAGAAATGGTCTTCTCCTTGTCCTGTGCAGGCTCTAAAGGAATCAACTTTCAGAGGTGAGCCTGGATGGGCATCTAAGGGATGACCTGCATCAGCTAACTGCATCAGGCTAAAATACTGCTGCTTGTTTAGTGTAATTAAGCACATCCCCTCCCACAAGCTCCTGAAAGCTGAATGTAAGCTGGAAGTCTGATTGCATTTTTCATTTGTTTCTCTCAGCTCCAAATTCATTAACGTGTTACGCTGTCAAAACCTACCCAGACTGCTTAGGTATAGCATTATGTTAATGTTTTATAAATGCATATTTATTTGTGTGCCTGGAGGAGAATGGCAGCGGGTTACCGAGCCTCCATGTATTTCCATGTGAGTTCAGTGATGGCTCTGCTGTGGGGGACCTCAATTTCCTGTGGGCTGGCCCTTGATCTAAGCATTTCTTTGGGGTGGTGATTTGGGAGGGGGTGCTCTGCCAACCCCAGCTCAGGCCCTGGCCCTTCTCTGACAGGGTTGGGCTTCCTGCTCCGCCACGCTGACATCCTGGTGGGGGCATCCATCACAGCCAGCCTGGCGCTGCTGGTGGCAGCCGGAGCACTGTGCTGGGCAAAATGGAGGAGATGGCATCTGCGCAGGTCCTTGGGGCCAGAGGAGTCACCAGAGCGGGCTGTGGAGGAGCCACCAGTGATGGAGCTGCAGGACCTGGAGGACTGTCTGCGCCTTGACCCCTTCCAGCTGAAGCTGCGAGCCAGGCCCCCTGAGTGGCTGTGGGGGGCTCGTGCCCACAATGGCCAGGCCTACAGGGTCTTCTTGGAGCAGTCACCCCCGCTCTAGGACAGCCTTGTGCAGGCAGTGCTGGCTGTGTAGGCCCTCCTTGTGTGTTTTATGGACCACCACTCTCCCCCAGCCTTTCTTGTTTTGTCACTATTTTTTTTAAATGCTTGCTCCCCTTTGGAAGCAAATGCTCTCTGTATCCTCTTCCCCCTTACCTTGCTTGAGATTTGTGCAGAACTGTCAGCATACAGTAATTAAATACTTTTTCTTTCTTTTTTTAAAGAAAATAAATGATGTTTCAGTGCTTAATTTGGGAAATTAAAGATTAACTTTGCACCTGTGTTCAGGTATGCCTGCTTTCCTCTGCCCATCAGGCAGAGCCCTTTGCCTGTGGCCATGTCAGGATCCTCAGCCTTTTGCAGCCTGGTTGAGGAACACACCAGGCCCTGACTTCACGGTTCAGGGGATGCTACTGGCCTTCCTTGGGAATGGATACAGCACTTTATAATGCATACGTGACTCCTGATTGCTGAGATGCCAGCTGCAAAGCGCACTGACTATCACCACATCCTCCTGGCTGGCAATAAGGTGCAGTTGTATCTTCATTCCTGGGCTTGTAGCTTCCGTATCTTTTCCACGTCTGGGCTTCTAAGAAGTGATTTGAGTATCTTTTACTACCCTTTGGGAAGGTGCGTGAGTGGCATGGCTGCGAATGTCCCACTGGAGGGCACTGTCGGCTACTGAAAACCCAGTGCAGGCTGCTCTGACCAGCTCAGCTGGCCCAGAGCTGGGGCTGCCCGGTGCAGGGCACAGCTCGGGGGGCCCTCGATGCGGCTGCATCTTTGAATTTGTTCACCCACTTTCTCTGAGATGCTCTGCAGAGGTGAGGACTGAAGGATATGCATGCTCCAATCGCAGTCTTGTCCGTGTTATGTGCTGCTGGTGGGACCTCTGCTCGCAGAATGAAATTCCCCAGCTGATTTCAGCACTTTGCTTGTTGTTAACTGAACCCAGACAGCACCAGAGATGCAAGCAGTTCTCAGGGATGTTATGCTTGTTGCTTCCTTTGCTGTACATATGGGCAATCAGCAAAGCACGTGTAGAAAGCACTCAGTGAAAGCTAAGTATGTTGTGAATAGCAGAGAACTGGATGCTAGCATCTCCCTGGGAGGCAGATAAGTGTGTGTAATTTTCCATCATAAAGAAGGAAATCATCAACGTGTCTGTATTTGCACAGCATGTGCTTGCGTTCCCTGCTGAGGTCTAAGAACGCAGCAGGGGAAAAAATAATATTGTCCTTGCTTGTGGGAAACAAACCTTCTCAGCCCTCTGAGAAATTGGGCAGTAAAAGCTGGGTAAGATGCAGATCTGTCTTTCCTGCCCTCTCTGTTGTCTTGTGCTGGGTCTCTCCCCTTGCAACTCATCCTGTACCAAGGCAGGATTTGGCAGAGAACCTTCTCTTCCCCTCTCAGCTCTGCCAAGGACCCCTTCAGGTTGGAAGTGCAGGTGCCTGCGCTCCTCCATCTGCATGGTGGGGAAACCCAGGGAGAAAACCTTCTTGTTCTGGACACATCAATAACGTAATGTACAAGATTGTTCCTGGTCACACTCCTTGATATTCCTGCTGAAGGGGATGGTGTGCTCCCTGCTTTTCTCTTTTATTGTTGCATATATCTATGATGTAGTGAATGTGAATTGTTTAAAAGAGAAATCCAGGCTGTGCTATTCCCAGCCCTGTCTGCAGTAGCTGCACAGTTAATAAGCAGATTGCAAAGAGTTATGTTACTGCAGAGCACAGCTGGGACTTCTGGCAGCTACATGAAATTATCATCGTGCTCTTAATGCCTCAGCCCTTCTCCAGCTGCGATGTGTGTCCTTGGTGATACTGCGCTGCACCACAGCAGTCATAAACCTGTGGACAGAGCTGGTGCTTCCCCCTAAGCTCACACTGGGGCTGCGTGGGGGCAGCATGAACCCAGAGGCATGGGGCAAGACAGGAGGCACCAGGATGGACATGTCTGTGTGCTGCAAAAGGCGCCTGTTCTGCCAAAATCTTCCTCATCTGCAGTGGAGTGAATTAATAGACAATAAAACGAGGCAAAAAGTAAATCTGCTGGGTCTGTAAATCTGAATTCTTGCATTGCAGGCTGGGATTGACTGGAAGCTATTCTGCTTCTGCCATCCAAAATGGATTTGTCATCTCTCTGTGCAGCCCTGGGCCATATGGAACGACACGCTCAGTGGATTTATGGGCTGTGAGGCTCAATTCTTTTTGCAGTAGGAACCATTCCCTCATGCCTTATCGGTGATCTATTGCAGAGTGTGTTGAGGTTTGGGAAAGCCTGTGATTAACTTGGAAGCGTGGAGGTGTCCCGGGGGGAGCAATGGGGAACGTCAGCTGATTTTTTTCATTAACAAGAGTCACTGAGCCCCGGTTGAACTCCTTCTTTCAAAACACTTGAAGCTTTGAAGCTGGTAGGGGAAGGCCTCATCTGGCTGCAGAGCTCAGCTGTGAATCGGGGAGTTGGGGGAGAAGACACAGAGGCACTTCCTGATGGAACATCCTTCACCCTATCCTCCATCATCTGCCTGACCTGAAAAGCCAGCAAGGAGAGGTCTGTTTGGCCCTGCAGTGGCAATGGCTGGCACCTCAGTGAAAGCAAGAAAAACAATGAGAACCAATGCAATGCTTGGACACACAGGCTGAGCTGTGTGTGGAAAGGTTCCAGCTCCCTACACCACAGGCTCTCAGTGCATCATCTCTGCTTGCACTGCAGAAGGCAGAAACGAAACCAAAGGGTGAAACACAAGAGAAACAGCAATATTGCTGTTTTTCAAAAAATGCAGCCCATCGTGGGACTGGGAAGGTGATGGAAATGATTAAGGTTTGGGGAGGCCCCTGGATGGACAGTTTTGGGATCGATGTGACTTAAAGAGGAAAGAAGCAACAGGCTGTGGGAGCGATAATATACATCAGACTGGCTTCTCTCATGCTGCAGGAATGAGGGGATGAAAAATAATCTGAAAAAGCAAACCCTAAACTCATCATAGAAATGTTCTTTTTTAATCACGTGTAATGGGGTGGTGGAGCTCATTGGCAGCAGATGTAGCCGAGAGCAAATTCTGTGTGCCCCAATGGGACTTAGCATAGACAGTGAACATAAGACACTTCTTCAGGCCTCAGCTCTTGTGAGTTGGAAAAAGGTTTCTTTATGTAGCAGAGCAAACCACAGAAGGCTGGTGGGGTCAACACTGGCACCTACATTTGGACCCTGGAAGTAGGAAGGTGGCCAAATTGACAAAAAAGGGAACAAGGATGTTGTTTTATCTGTGAAAACATTACAGCTTTGCATCTGAAGCAGATCTGGGGCTTAGAGCTTTCAATCAAGCCGCAGTGTGGTGTGGGCTTGTGGGTGGGTGGTGATGAAGGAGGAAAGCTACAACATGCAGCTGAGCATTGTTGTGCCACGATGTGTGTGGATGTGCTGAGTGTAGATATTGTCTACCTAATTTAACCAGGCAGTATAGAGTAATGAAGCCTGCTCAGCTGCAAAAAGATGGTGCCCTTCTGCTATGTGTCTAAAAGCCTGTTCTCCTCTCTCCTACATCTGCAAGAGCAAGAGGTGCTCCCCACCCCACTCTGTGGCTATCACAATACATCACATGAGAGTTTGATTTCTTCATTAACACTGTTGCCACCTACCTGGTTATTAGCTACAGGTGCGTGTGTGCAAGCAAAGGATGTGTTGGGATGAAGCAGAGCAGCTTGCTTTGCAGTGTTCAAGAGTGCTGTCTAAACAGTGACTTTTCCTGGAAGGAAGCAGTGTACACTGCGAGCTGGGACTGTTCCTGGAGCATCTTCACTTGTAAGTGATTAGCTGTTAATTGTTATGCTATAAATTGCTTAATATACGAGTATTCTTCGCAGCATCTATTGTACCCTATGACATCTGCTAGGCTGTGTGAAACACATAATTATTGGTGCAGAGATGAAATTATAGCTCTTCCACCAAATTCCTGTGCAGCCACTGGTGCTGGGTGCTGCAGGGCACGTGGGCAACGTGCAGACAGTGCCACCATGTGCCACTTTGTCCCCAGGTCTGAGCACCTGGTGGAGCTGTGGGTGTCCCTGCTCATTGCAGGGGAGTTGGGTTAGATGGCCTTTAAGGGTCCCTTCCATCTCAAAAGATTTTATGATTCTCTGAAATACTGCCCTACCAATGTGGCTCCGTGAGCTGAGCAACCTCAGGATGACACACTACGTTCTTATAGTTAGATTAAAAAAAAATCTCCTGCAAAACATCCTGGGTTTATCCCAATTTTGTTCTTAAATACTTCTGCTTTTCAAAGCTGTAATAGTTAAAGCTGCAAGGAAGAGTGCGTTCTCCTGGTAGGGTACTTGAGTTCAAGATGTTTCTCCTGTGACCTAACCTTGTTTACAGCCCTGAAGAAGGAGAGGAGGAGTCTTTTGACTGAGATCACCAAAATAGTTGTGCTGGTATGTGTGTTTTAGACCTGCCCTTGAAAGTATTCAAACTAATTGCAGCTTGAATTGCTGTGGGTATTTGAGATCTAATTTTTCCCCCAGTTCTTGTTGGCCTGGCTTGCAGTAATTGTCTGTGGACCTGTGTAATCATAGGTTTGGATGTTTTCAGCTGTTTTAGGGGGGTATGTAGTGCTCTAGGTTTGCTCAGAGGCAGAAGGGGCAGCAGGGATGGAGAACAAAGCAGAAGAACATCTGCATGTGGCTGAGTGCTTAATGAGTGCAACAGCTTAAACTTATTTAAGAGGTTTTCTAAAATACAGAGTCTAAATGCTTCTCTTAAGAAGAAGCATTAAGGCTGTATATGAACATAAGTTGCAGTAAAATGTGGTAGTGATAGTGTTAAGAGTAGTGGGATTTTGGTCTTAGTTTCCACACTAAGACCATATAATCACTGTGACAACGTGCAGTGTTATTTGAGGATTTTGATGTTCAACTCGTGTTTGTCCCCTTGCCCTGCAATGGGGCTACAGCACATTTTGCAGTGTCACTACCTCTTCTGCTCTGGAGAAAATAAAACCCAGTCCACTGAAACTCTGAGTGCTTGCTCTCCTACCACAGCTTCTTGATGCCCTGTAAGGGATGAGGAAGCTATCAGCAAGGATAATGAGCCCCAGATAGCACAACAGGGATTTCTAGCAAGAGAAAATGCTCGTCTGCCCCTCTGCTGGCAGAAAGCAGGATTGAAGGTATTTCCAACAATTGTTTTATTTCTGAACGGTTCCAGGCAACGGCATCCATGTAAGTGAATGCTGCTGACAGTGAAGCCAATGTTTCAATATTCATTAGTTTTCAAAGCTTACTGGTGTAGCAGCTGAGAAAACGAGACCATATGAATTACTCACCATACAGCTTTGAAAAGCACTATTTGCATGTTTAACACATCAAAACCATACAGAACTGAGAGCAGGAGCAAACTAGGTGTTAAATGGCCTGTGGGGTATCAATGATATGTATTAGATGGGTGCTAACTAACAGTTCTGTCACTGCAAAGCTGTCCTTGTTGGCGTATGCACCCAAGCTGAGGCACTGAACCAGCTTTGTGTGTCTGTTCTGCAGATGAACAGCACAGAGTTTTCTGTAGGGCTGAACCACATGTGCCTGGAAAACTGCCTAATTCCCATATGAACATGGGGAATGCTGCGTCATGAGTATTTTTTCATGTGGGATGATGATCTGATGGCATATGATGGGAAACACTGGATTATGGCAGGCATGTGGCAAGCAGGGCTGGACTGAAAGTCCTGCAGTGTTTGGAGGAGAATGGTCCATCTGTCTTCAGATCTGCACTGACAGTTATTAACCAGTTCAGGAGCGAGGTGACTCCAAACGCTGTGCAGTTTCTCTAGACTTACTGGTCCTCTAACAGTGAAAAAGAGGAAATTATTTGTTATTTAATCACTTATTCAGGTGGGTGATGGGCAGAACTTTTACCTGACAGATGTTTGAAGGAGGGTAGCCTTTCTGCGCTGGTCATGATGTTCAGCTGTAAACCTGGCAGTCAGCAATGTCAAGGTGGTTGGGAGAAATGCATCTGATTTCTCACTCAGGTGGGATGATGCACCTCCTCAGCTGCATGTGCTTGCTCTGGTTTTGCAGTGGTAGCATGAAAGTAAGTTTGATACAGAGGTGTCCTGCTCCAGCTCCTGTCACAGCTGGTGACTGCACAGGGCTAGAAAATTGGCAACTGGCTGCAAGCCAGCGTTAAAACATTCAAGCTGCTGGCTGCCTGATTAACTGCCAGCAAGAGAGCCTCAGCAGCCTACAACAGTGGCAGCTGGCCATACAGTGAAATTAAAAACACAAATAAACCCTTCCTCGGATCCCCACGAGAGTCCATCTTTTTGTCAGAGTTTTAATACCAGTTAATATTCCTATTGACAGGGCAACAGCGTCAGTGTTTGCATGTGTGCCAAGGGCAGCAAAGGAGCATCTCCGGTCCCAAAGCTGCCCTGTGCTGGGGAGTGGCTTTGGGTTGGGAGCAATGAGCACTCGGCAAGGTGGGTGGGAACTTGCTGGCAAAAGAGCAAGTAGTGGCTGTCCTGCTGCTCCCTTGCCTTTCTGGGCCAGCATCAGTCCTTTAGCAGTACAATTAAAAGCTGTACTGGGAAACATGAACGTAGCCAAACATGTTGCAGGTGATGGTTAGGACAAAATTATTCAGAACATCCTAAACAATCCCTTGCAGACTATTCCTCAGTTATTTTAATTTCTCTAACTCCCCTTGTAACTGTCTATTTCGTGCTTAGTGTTTCTGAAATACATATATCAGTGTTCAATAACAAAGTAATGCAGAGCTCTCCTTTATTTCAGTCTTCCATATCCTAGAATGATCTTAATGCAATAACTGAGGTTTTACTGTGTCACGTTTCATCTTGCTGACTGCAACCAGCCTGACTAATCTTTTTGCTGCTGCTAAAAAATACCTTATCGGTATTTTTGTGATTCACTGTTTTCTACTTTCATGGCTTTTAGGGTTTCTTATTTCCCCCTTCATCCCCTAGTTGTAGGAAATCTGCAGCTGCACTGTGCTTGCTAAGTCTGACAGGTGATCACACACAAAGGCAGGTGGGTAGTCAATGCTGGGTTGAGGGCCTCTGGATAGGTATTTAAGGGACAAGCAAATAAAGTGAATGACACTGTGGGAGTCTGCTATGGGCCACTCAGCCTGGATGGCAGCACCAAGGAATTATTCTTTGAGGAAGGCAGGGATATTTCTAGATCGTCTGCTCCTGTCCTTATGGGTGACTTCAACCTGCTTTCCTGGGGCATAAATTACAGCTGATTCTTCTCTCCTAAGAAAGCATGCCAAAAAGTATAGTTTTTAATTGTCAGTTCCTGCCACGCACCCAGGAGCAGGGAATCAAGACAATCATGATGATGTTGCTTCTTTGATTATTTAATAATTCCTATTACTGGTTAAGAGTTCATGCAGGTATTAGTGGGACATGCTCATTTCCTTGCTTTTATTCTTACTACTATTCTGTGTATCTTGTATACAGGTTAAGAGAGATTTTTTTTTCTGTTTAGAGATTATACATACGTATATTTTCAGGCCTGGGATAGTGGTACTTCAATGGCTACTAGCATGAGACTTCCTTATTTCTCTTGGTGTGATTAGTTTTTAAAAAAAAAAAAAAAAAATTGAAATCCATGGGTGAAGTTGCCAGCCATGAACTCGGTCAGGTTGCCCTGGATCCCACCCATCCTGGTACTGAACGTCCACAGGGATGGGGGTGTCCACAAGAGATGGACCACATTGTCAGTCCAGAGTGATCTGTATCAGTCACAAGTTGCAGTTTCCTCTTTCCTGGGCACCAGTAGTTGTGTGGAAAAGGGTGGGCTGTTCAAAGCCCCAGCCCGACACAAGCTTTCTCTGTGTGAAGTTATATGAAATAAATCCCCCTAGCATTTTGCAGTATGAGTGACTGGGTACGAGTACATCCAATGTTCTTCTCAGCTTAATGAATTCAGTTTAGGGCATGGTTTGAGTAAACTGAGACACATAATTAAGCAGGGTTCAAACATTTTTGCTTGCATTTTTGACTCGGAAACAGCATGGCTGTAAAAATGTGAATAAGAAGGGCCTTTTCTGTCTTAAAGAAGCCACTGTTGTTCTTTCATAGACCACAGGAACTCCTTCCCTAGCACTGGATGCTCGAGGGAAATCACTCATGCTTCCTCCATTCACCTGGAAAGCCATAGGTCTTACTTAGCTTGGTTGTTTTTGTGGCTGTCTTGTCACATTTGTTCTGCTTTTCTCTATGGTTTCCCTGTTGTGCTTCTGTTTCTTGGCTAGTATATGCTTCCCAATCATGGTATTTCTATTACTTCCAAACACTGGATCATCTGAATTACAAGGCGTTTTTCATAACTAGCATAAGTTGTGTTCCTTTAATGAATGTGGATTTGTGCCCTGTAAGCTCCTGCTTAGCTTGTGGAATGACGTTTCCCCTGAACCATGTAAGATTTCAAGACAGTAACTCAGCACATTTATTTCCTTTTAATAAATTCTCTACTCTTTCAGTGGCATCTATCACCAGCATATTCATTTTCTCCACAGTGTTACGCTTCTTGAACCAGTTTATCATTAGTATATTTCATGGCCTTATCAGTTGATCCTTATATACTGATTTACCTGCCTCCTATAGAAAACCTCTTTATTACCTTTGCTTTACTTGAAGCACTGAACAAAGTCCTTTTTAATTGGTGCTATCTGATCTTTGTCCTAGAGAAGCAACATTCGTTTTTCAGAATGAATAATGTCTGAAGCCCTACCCAGCCATCAAATATTACTATTGACTATCTTAACAGACTGTGTAATGGTGCCAATTCTACCAGCTTCATTAACTATTTAAAGATTAAAGCTAACTCCGTTCTAGTTCATAAGAAACAAAGGCAAGAGTGAAATGTATGATTGGAGTGAATTATGGAAAGGTCAATGCTGCACCCTTTCTTCCATAAACTGTCTGGTTTTATCAGATCTGTCCCTTATCTCACGTCTGCCTTATCAGATCTACCTAAGCAAGGTACATAAGTGAAGTTTCTTCCAAATTTAATTTCCATTCTCAGAAATCCAGCCTACTATTTAAAAAAATAATAACAATCCTTTTACAACGTCCATTTCTGACAAGGAACACATGCTGACTCTCAGCGGCGATGCCCTTGAATAAAAATAATCCATCTTCAAATTGATCAGTAATCTAAAAATAGAATTTGAAGGCAATATGCTGGTACTTCATCTTCAGTTAAAGGAAGTATGTCAGTACAAATTTCCTTTCAAACTGTCTGTTGACCTTTCCTAACAGTAAAGTTGCTGAAGTAATATAAATGCAGGGTTTAGTTCTTCACAGACTTGTGCCATTCAAAGATCTTGCTTGTGAAGGGGAATGTACTGATGGTTATCTGGATTATTAAAAGAAAACCACAGTGGTTCTCTGCACAGATGGTAATGTGACAAAAAGGTGCTATCGTACAGCTTACTTTCAAAACTGCCTAGATGCTATTCGGCTTCACCATGAACTTACATCGCAGTTTCCAATGTTCTTAAGCTTCCTCCCCTCTGTAGGGGAGGAAAAAACACTGAGAACCCTTGCTCCCCAACAACCTGCTTTGCTGCATTTTAAATGCTCACATTCTAGTTGGGAATGGTTTGCACTGCAAACACGTGCTTCCTGTTAGAGGGTAAGGTACCTGTGCATAATTACCTGAGTAACTGAAGGGAGACTATTTATGAAGGACTCTTAGATTTCCTGCAACACTCCTCTGAAGTTCTCCTGTGCTTGTCACTGCTTCCAATTTGTTCTGGCAATTATTTCTAATCTTCTCCATTAAAAATAAATCGAGCTTTCTTATTTTTCTTCAAGACATGAGTGCCATTATTGTTTCTGCTCTTGGCACACAGAAGTTCCTCTCTTTCTCTTCTGATTTCTACTTAGTGTGTCAGCACCTTGTGTAGAATTCTTTCTCTTATCTTCCTCATGTGTCTCTCTTTTTTTCAATACGCTTATTCTAAGTTCCTGGAAATTGTTTTTTTCCCATGTCTGAAATCTGGCTTTGCTACAAGTAACTAGTATATTTACTGCTTATATTAAGACTCACCAGTTTCTGTGAAATTTAGCACCTGAAGGGGAAGTTTCATTGCGAGTCCTCATTCTTACAGCAGCACTCAAGAAGACAAAGCAGTGAATGAGCTTGCTTTGCCTTCTTGAGTGCTGCTGTAATTTTCTTCTTCCACCTTCGGGTAGTGGGAGTGGGAAATTCGTGGAAAAATTGCAGCTGTAGACTCTGAATGTGAGTTTTTATGTAGTGGCAGGCTGGCTTCACAATTAAAAAAAAAGTCTACCAGGTCTGCTATGAAACCTGAGTACAGACAGTTGGATTTATCAAGTGTGTCGCTGAAGCTTTATGTCTTGGTCTGGTTTATATTTCAGCATTTCCAGGACACTCTAACAGCAACTTGGGGGTCTGCACTCTATCCTCTACAGAGAAGGGCAGACTCTGGAGTCAGTATCTACAGGTCTAAGGAAAACAATCTTCAAGTTTTTTGATGCCACTGTTTGGGCTGTCAGGACCCATTATGTTGTTATCTGTCGTTGCCAATTTAGTTGCAATTTGTTTAAAAACAAAGGGGAATGTGCCTTGATAATATATAGTCTACAATAACGAAACAAGAAAAGGAAGTTCAATAGAATGAGCTGTATACTCACTCATGCATTGAAACAAAGAGTTGTGGCGAAAAACAAAGTGCAACTTTTTTCACTAGAAGTTCTATGAGCTTTAACTACATGACAGTTTAAGTATACTCCGCCTTTTTTACTTCTTCACCTTCAAGAATTCTGGATGTTTGTGCCAACTCTGAAAATTGGTTACTTTTGCTCTACTGAAAACCCAAAGGATTCAGATGAAAAATGTATTTTATTTTATATCTTCAACCCTCCTTGTCAGGAAAAAAATGAGCATTCGTTGATTACTGAAACTGAAAAAGATGGTCCAGACATCAATACAAACAGAAATGAGAGGAACATTTAGACATTGTGTTGAGGGATGTGGTTTAGAGAGAACTACTGGTGATAGGTGGACGGTTGGACTGGATGATCTTGTAGGTCTTTTCCAACCTTGATGATTCTATGATTCTAACCATGGCATATATGGTGGTTTGCAAGAAACATGCTCTGCCTTCAGGGACAGAAACCAATTTTTTGATGTCTATAATGTTGCTACATCTGACTTACAGAACCCTCTGAGAATATTGCACCATTCACTTTGAAGGGCTTGATAGTTAAAACTCCAGCTAAGCCAAAGAGGAGGAGTGCAGGAGGTTTCAGCAAAATAATACTTTTAAACTCCTCTCTCGTTTATTAGTAAGGAATTCCTAGCGCTGGAGTTCTCTGGAAGACCACCTCAAACTGCAGTCTCTCATCACTGGTACCCCTATTGTTCTTTTTAGGACTCAAGATTCTTGCTTGCTTTTGCTTAACCAAGTATCTACAGCATCTGTAAGAATAGACAGAACACTGATGTAAATACAAATATACAAAAAGGATTTATTGTAAACAAAATATGTCCGTGCAAACAGTTAGGAAAATAGACTTCTGTTCTTTAGAAATGGCACATGACTTTTTAAGACATAAAACCCACCAAACCTACGCTGTAGGTACTTTACTCAGTAACAGTGTGCAAATGAATTGATCCACTCAGCAACTTGTGTCATTGGCTTTGATTTTTCTTGCAGTGTGGAGCTCAACTCTGAGGTTTAACATTGGCACTTAACAATCTATTTTTTCATGTCTCTGAAGTAGAAATATAGATGATGATCCAATGAAATGGAACTGAACTTGTAGCATCATAAGGCCTGCCTCTGTTAGCTTCTCAGGCCCTAAGTGCTGGATCCCCAGCCTGAACTTGTATGAAGCTCCTCAGTGTGGACCCATGCCAGCCATGGGAAGTACATTCTCTTTTTTGCTCTGGCCATAAAGATGATGCACGGGATGCTCCTCTAGCCTGTCAAATTCATTAAGGTGGAAGTGAGTTGCCAGTTTGTTTACCATTCTTTTCAACGTGACAAAGGCTGCAATAACTTGAAAGGCGAGGAAGAGGGCAAAGATAATATTAACTGATCTTTCCAGTGGCTGAATTTTCAGGCCTTCATTAAATAGCAAGAAGAGAATTACAGGTAACTGTAGAAGGAGAGTCAGGAGCCAAAACCCAGCCAGCTCAGGGACCTGTCAGAGAGAGACATCACCATCTGAAAACAGGCAGTTAGAGATGGAGGGGAAGCAAACAACAGTTTGTGGAGAAAACAACTTTTTAAAAACTAATCTTCCAAAAGCCAGGACATAACGAGAAATGACAAATTGAAACAGTTTGGTATTTCCATATAATGTGTTTTTAACAAAAATTGCATCTTTTAAAAACACTTTGAAGGAGTGGGAGTGGACATCTTTGAGGGGGAAATATTTTAAAAATTATTAAAATTAATAGAAGCTGATGCCAAGGTAATAGAAGGTGAACACTGTAACTCAGAAATAACCATCTACTCAACATAAATCTCTCAGGTGAACTCATAAAAAGCTCTCCTCCACAAATTAAAATATACATGTGGTAACAACATACCTTCTCCTGCAGGTTGCCCATGTATCCCAAGTAGAGTCGAATGACCTCTATCAGAGAAGTCAGGATCATGATTGTGACCAGGATGAATTTGTAGTAATCTGATAAGACTGGATACTAGAGGGGGAAAAAAGAGTAAAAGCTTCTGCCACGCTTCTTCATAACATGCAATCTGAAGTTAAATGAACACACTGTATGCTACTATAAGTTGACAGCATTGCATCAACTTTCAAATACTCCTGAGCCTTCAGTTTTAAGGATTCCCCAAACAAACCTACTAATCTTTAACTCCAGTGAGCTCTATCTCTGTACTGGGGGGTTTCTGATAAGAAAACTTACACTTACAAATCATTACTTCCCTTCAGGACTCACCTTCAGCTGGAGCATAACAACTGTGCTGAGCCACCAAAATGGGAAAAAGTAAACGTTGAAATAGAGGGACATCTGCAGTGGCAAACTGGAAACTATTTCATTATCTGTAGATAAAGAGGAGTCTTTATCACTCTTAGTTTGTTACTTACTTTCCTTCAGTAGCTGACAAACTGAAAGTTTGTGCTTCTTAGCTTCAAGTGGGGCATTAACACTTCTCAGTCAAATTAGATGTTAGAAGTATAGGATAGATTAAAAATCTTAGCCTACATTATTTCCTACAATCTAATACAACTTCTAGTTCACATGATGCAGAATTTTTATCACGTAGTCATAAATTCAAGTTGAGTGTCTGTGGAGTAAGCCATAAACTACCAGATAGTGAATAATCTGATTGATGGGCTTAGCTCAAGTAGTGCTGTATACTGATACTGCAGAAATAGGAAGTGCTAATTTTATTGCTGCTCTTAAGAGGATGGTCAGAGTTTAGATGAGTACATATTGGATTATCTTCATTTTTCAGATGACCTTCCTGAGCAGGGACTTACTACTAGATTCCAGGTTTGTAATGCCCATTCTTGTTTTCCCATTCTTTAAATAAAAATGGGTAAAATTAACATTGCAAGAAACCTGTAATTGTTTTAGTTCTCGATTTAAGAAATTCAAATGTGTGTCAAGATAAAACTCATCCTTTAAGGACTGGTAAGAACAAAATGTGTCCATACAATGTAGAAAACAGCAAACGTTGAACTCTGCAGGCTTTAAATTCTACGTGTAGAATTTAATCACAGATTTTTTAAAGATCAAACTGAAAACAAGGAAAAAATTAAAAGGGCGTTCCAATTGAATAGTTCATTTTTAATGAGTCATTTATTGCCATATCAACTAATGAGTTTGTATTACAACAAATTTATTTCAATTACCAACAGTCCTACTTTTCACATTTTGCTCAAGTGAAGTCTGAAGATGCATCTTCACTGGTACCACCTAAGCAAGTTTAGAAAATATTGTGACCTGCTTTGTATTCAAGTCTTATTCCCCTGTCTTTCACAGTGATGATATTCAGTAGGAACTTAGTCTAACAGACAGATATTTTTCTTTCCAGACTCAGAACCACCTCCCTTCTGACACTGTCATCTCTTTCTGTATCTTCCAGACATTTCCATACCTGTTTTTGTTCCATCTCAGTCTGGCATTCCTGTTTCCAGTTCAGCCACATGCAGCCTGGTAGTCTGTTCCAGAAGTCTTTATGCCAGATGCAGAAGTATTTATTCAGGGTAGCTACTAGACTAGTTGTGAGGGGAGGAATATTTGGAAACAGAACTGGGAGAGACCTTAAGGACAGGGTGTGAGGGGTAGGAATTGATTAAACTGAAATAGAAAGTGCAAGAAAACCAGTATCTATTTTTAATAATCTCATTTTTAAGCATCAACACTTTACTACATCTACAAAGGAATGAAAATCCATAGGTACTTCAGAAACTATTTTACTATCTATCTAAACTTGTTTCAGCTGTCCTAACAAATCAGTCTATGGATTTGGGAGGGCACTGATATACAATTTTAAAACATGTTGGACCAGACTCTGAGCAACCTGATCTAGCTGTTTGTTGTAGGGAAGCTGGACTAGATGACCTTTAAAGGTCCCTTACAACTCCAAAGATCCTATGGCTCTGTTTTTATCTTTCAACAAAACAAGACCATCCAATTACAAGTAACGTTGTTTCTTCTCTAAATATAGTATGTATTGGATGAAATAGCAATGCTTTGTTGCCATACTTAAAAAAGGAGAAGCCAAGAGTTCTAATGTGAATTGTGATGATGAAGACATTGAGGTACGTTAAAGGTTGAACTGATCCAGCATTGGTAATTTCTCCTCAAGTTTTAAAACTGTGTCTTGAATGAGCGCTTAGGAATACATGCAAATTATAATTCATCTCTTTATCCCTGAGTTGAACTTGTGCTTATTTTCTAGGATAGCAAAAATGCAGCAAAATGCCAGACTGCACCGCACTGGCAAATATGATGCAACTCCTTAATGTATGCATGTGCCAACTTTAGACTTGAAATCCTGATCTCAAAGACATTCATGATTACATTTCACCATTGCTTTCAATAGGTTGAGGTAGAATTTTCACAAAAGGAAACTGAAATGGTTGAAAGAGAAGATGTTTTGGGAGCCTACAAAATGTTTGTGTTGTTTGATAAATGAATGAGGAATTGATATGGATGCTAGCAGTGTAGCTACTCTGGTGTGACTATGTAAAGTTAATGAGTGCTCCTATCTTGAAATGACTTTCTTCACCTTGGAATGGATTTATCAGTTGAAATTCATGTTAACCTCCATGAACACAACCTGCCTATGCAGGCAGTTTATTTCCATGGTTCCTGTCACTGCAAAAAAAAACCAACTGTGGGCTGTTGCAGGTTTCCCTGGCAACAGGACAAAGGAAAATCCTCTCAGTCCTTATGGGTATGGATTATGTCCTCGTGGACTGTCCTTATAGATTTGGGAGGAGCAGAAAGCTGGCACGATGCAGTTGGAGTTTCTGCTGTCTAACTCCAGCTGGGTACACCCCACGCGTCACCGTCTGTGCTGCTGTGAGGGCTGCTGAGCTCCAAGCAGCAGCACAGTGCTTGCTCGCTCTCGGTGTTCTCTCAAACCACGTATGCTTCTAATTCCGTCGGTGTGGCGGCCACTAACGATGGACTTTACCCGGCACGCCCTGTGCCTTCAAACCTCATCCCGGCGGCCGCCAGGTGACCGCAGGCGCCGCCATCTTGGTTCCTGGGAAGGGCTCCGCTCCCCCGCCCCGGTCGCCCCCGCCGCCATTTTTGTAGCGGGCGGGCGGCCGCGCTTACCTGCGCGCTCGCTGTGCTGCTGCGGGCCGGCGCGGCGGCTGTCGATGAAAACGGTGCGGCTGAAGGAGCCCAGCCGGCGCCGCAAGGGCTCGGGCAGCGACATGCCGCCGCTGCTGTGAAGCCGGGGCGGGAGCGCGCATGCGCGGTGCAGTCGCGGTGCTCCGCCTGAGGGACCGGAGCGAAGCGCAGTGCGGGGCTGATTCCTACTGGGGGAAAGGGTGTTCTTAATGACGTACATAGTTAGCCTGCTTTCAGGGGAGAAAAGCGATATAAGCTGTAATCACAGAGATATGTGTAGCTGTGTTCTAACTGGATGTAGATCCCAGCTTTGAGCTGGGAGTCACACTGAAACCACAGTTTCAGTGATAAAAATCTGTAAGTGGATGCCTGCTAATTAGCTGACTACCTGGTAAACAACTGAAGAGTTTTAGATTCAACGACTATAGAGGTCCAGACTCAACAACTGTAAGAGTGACTTCTGCACTGTCTTGCAAATCTCACCATAAAGCTGTCAGCTACAATCAGTGGCAAGATGATTTATCTGTGGGATGTTCTGATCTTCTTACATTGCCCAGTTCTAAAATTATGTCAAGCACGCACCCTACTAGCAACTCTAGAGTAGTCAGTGGGGCTTTGTAGGATGGGGTTCTGTTCTTTCAAAAACCATGGAGCAATCCAGCTTAGCAAGTGTAAAACTATAGTAGGCAAAGGAGAGGCTGGTGGAATGCAGACACCACAAGAAATGCATGGGTTTGCCATGTGAACTCAATTTCCACATTCAAGGTGTGAATCTGTGATATTTGGCAGCCTTACATTTTCAGCAGATGGCCAAGGATCTTATACATCTCAGTGGAACAAAACTGTGTGCATTTTTGTTTATTTTTTTTGTCTGTGCAGATGTATAAAATACTCTGCAAAGATGGAATATAGTCTTTGTTTTTACTAGCTCTGTTTATTTTTTACACTAAGGAGCAAGTTTTTTATCCACTTTATGAACAAACTTACGATTTTCTGTAGAAGGGGTTGAAGAGCGCCTGCTCTCCTTTCAAGCAAGAGAACATTAAAACTTTATGGGTCAGAACACCAGGACAGGTCAGAGCTACATCGTACAACATGTACCAATGTGTGCAGTAAACAGTCGAAGGAGGAAAAACATTTAACTGTTACATGACTGCAGCAGTTACAGTGGTCATCTGTAAGTCTCTAGCCTTTGAGGTGAAACTGTTTTCAGCATTTTCATTCCATTACTTTGTTGTTTTGTGTGTGCGTGTGTCTATCCCTACCAGAATGTTTAAGGTAGAAATAACTGGATTTCCAATTCTCAGTGCTTTGAAATAAGACCATAATTGCACAGCATATTACATGACCGTTTTATTTCTCTCCACGCATACTAGCTATAAATAAAACAAAAATCTCTGAAAATCTGTCTGAAAGCTTTAAATCAGAGGAATATTGGATCTTTGTGTATCCACAGTAGTCCAACTAAGTTGGTAGACACTGGCTTGGCTCCCAGACCGAAGCTCCTGGGGCTCTCTGGCAACAGCTCTAAGCCATAAACACCAGATGCAGTATATCCAACGAAATTAAATATCAGTCGTTTTTTACAGTTGGCATTTCAGAAACACAGAGTTCATTTAAATGGTGCCAGCGGTGTATCTGTGTACATGAATTGTAATTGCTGTATTTCTGAATTTGCTGATGTGAAATCTCACAAGTACTGTTTTCCCTAGTGTGCCTGTGCTCCTGCCCTTCGTGTAGTTGTGAGTGTGCAAGAAACAGAAATGACACACTTCTTTGCCTGACCCTTAAGACCTGTGGAGTGTTTTGGTAGAAATGCTGTAAAATGTAAAAAGTGCTGGTGTGTTGAGGTATGAGCAGGCAAACAGAACACAGGCTTGCTTTCTCCTCCTGTTCTCGGAGTGAAGTGACAGATTGTGAGTTTTAACAAATTACAACTGCCACGAATGTGTGTGTTAGAAAGGATTGCGTTATTAGCTGTGACAGTGCCTGCCAGAGAAATTCCACAGCTGTGCTCCTGGTGTGAAGTACCCTGAGACAATCTTTTCTCTGTGTGACTTGTACATGGGTCCCTGGTGTTCTTTTAACACCTACAGGGTATTTGTGTCTGGTAAGCAATTATTGTTCCTGTCTGCGGCTCCTATTTGAAACATTACATATTTCTAGAGTTCTGGTTCAGCACTTTTAGTTCAAACGTCATGGGTTATGCTTTTGGAGATGCTAGTGCAACACGACTGCAATCTGTGGTTTATCTTTGTTGGAACATGAATTTGGCTGTGTACTTATTTTTGTGCAATAGCCTGTTAGGTTTAGGCTCTTTGCTGTGTCTCCAGACAAAACAAAATTGCCTCAAATTTTCATCAAGTAGCACAGGAGACTTTCTGACTTAATTTTGTTTTTATTGCATTTTCAATTAGTTAAGGCACAGGCTTCTTATTTACAGGTATGTATTGGCTAAATGCAGTGTTGTGTCTCAGACTCAGCTGTGGTACCAGTTGCTGTTGTACCATGAATGATCATTCTGAATTCTTCAATCTGCTATCTCTGAAATATTACATTTCTGTTGTCTTTTGAAGATGAGGTTTCTCATGTAAGCAGAATCTGTGAAGTGGTGCTAAGACTGGAGAAAGTCTAAAAGGATTTTTGCTGTTAAGATAGTGTTTAAAATCAAGGATTTCCTTTCCTGTGTGCTGAATTATTGACACTTGTAGTGGAGGAGGAAGGATTGAAGGATCTAATCTAGCTTGCTTTCTTGCTTTCTGTGTACTTTGTATTATGGTGTGACATTATGCATTTTGCCAACATGGTCAGTCAGAAGTACTTAAGATGGAAAGTGGAAACCAACAAAGTCAGTTTCTACATGGAAACACTAAACTAGACTCTCTTGCCTTTCAAAAATGTATGAATGTTCACCAGATCTTGCCTCTTGTAACCTGGAGTATCTGTGACTTTCCTAAAATCCTCTTTGTAAATTGGCAAGCCCTGGAGAGACAATTTCATCCTTGTGTCCCAAAGCCAGGCCAACCCTGTCCAAATCACACCTTTCCAATGACAGTGACCACATAAGCTGCCTGGACACATCTATTCTGGTGCTCAACTGCCCAAGTGATTACAAAATGAAGTTCTAATATGTAACCTAAACCACACTTTCTTCAATTTCTACTTCTCATTCTACCAAATATGGACATGCTACTAATTAATTTCTTTCTCCAGCTACCTTTTGATTTCTGTATCATGTACTCCCCCGACCGCTCTTCTATAAATAAAACAAGTCTAGCTGAATGGATCTATGCTCGTTTATGCTAGGTGTCTATCACAGTAGGTCTGCCCTTATGTCATTGAGAAGGAATCTAATAGGCAGAGGAGAGAAAAGATGTGGGCAATGAACACACTAGAAGTGTTTCAGTGCACACTGCAAATTGCCTGCTGCAGTACCAGAAGGCCCTCGTTGATCACAACTAAAGGACCTGTTCTTTCCTTGAACATTAAGTGTGGTGACCCATTCTAGTAGGACTCAGGACTAATATTTCTGTTTTGCCCAGATTAACAGATGCCTTGAGAGACATGATTAACTTCATAAATGCATATTATAAAATCACGGGCAGTGTTCTTACCATAATGTATTTTCCCTGAAGGAAAATATGTCTGAGTACAAAAATCAGCAAGAACTTGATGCCAAATATGGGATGGAAAGGAATTCCTTAAGGCTGGAGTCCATCAACAGTACTTGTGCATGGTCTTCTACTTCGAAGAATTAGTTGTGGAGTTATCTTTCTTCTTATCCTATAATTTCTGAACTCTGTATCACTTTCCCGAAACACACCAGCACATATCATGTGCATACATAACATTTCCTTGGAGATTTGTTGCTGCAGATGAATTCATTTATAAAAAAAGCAAGCAGAAGGAATATAAGTCAGTGGTTGCTTCTGTGCTAAAAGTGGATTTCTCAGAGTGTAATACTGTAAAGGAGATTATTTTCCTATAAATCTGTGAGATTGTAGAACCCTGGAGGTGAATTTTAACAGCCCTCATAAAGGTTATTTATTGTAAAAGTCTCAGTTATCGGATGTGGAGGGCCTTTAACATCAGATCTGAGTTAGCTGCTTGAATTTACAAATCAATCTTAAAACTGTTGGCACCGCCAACTTGACATTCAACCTTGCCTCAAGGAACCCTAGTTTAAGAGCACAGAAAAGCTTACAGATTGTCCCAGCTTGCATGGGTTACTGAGCCTAGGGTCTGGCAGCCACCAGTTAGAGGAGCACAAAGCTGCTTCATGCCAAGCATGTGTTCTGCACTGCTGGGAGGGAACATTTCAGCCTTGGAGCCTGGACTGACAGCGCTGTATTCCAGTAACTAACTCCCAAAGTCACATCCTTGTGAAGGGTGAATTCAATCAATGGATTATCTTATCCTTCTGTTATTTCCATTTTGCTCTCGGTACTTCTTTATAAGAGTGAATGCCTGCCAGATTAATATTTTAGAGTAGTTTTTCGCTGTACTCATTTCAAAGCAGAGAGAAAGAAAAGTTAAATTTCGCATTAACGCATCACTGCGGGGAGAAAGCTTATCAGTTTGAGTGCAACAGGTAAAAAACTCTAATTCTTTGGGGTGAGCTTATTTTTGCTAAGAGTAGACAGCTCATGTAGACACGTTTCCAGCCCTGAGCCTGATCAGGATCCTAACGGCGCTAAGCACTTTGTTGAAGTGGATTAATGATGATTTTTTTTTTCTTCAGGTAGAATATTTCACATAAAAAAAGCCCATACAACTTCAGAACATCCTTCTGCAGTGATCTTTGTAACCACTGGTGCAGTGAGAGCTTGCTTCTTGCCCAGTCTTGATTTGAGTGGGTTCAGCATGTGCTGAGCCTAGTCTAAGAACTAGCTGTCATGTAGGAGTGCTACAGAAAGGGTAATGAGCACAGGAGCCTGGGTAGCAGCAAAGGCTTCATCCTGCTTCCTTTGAGCCCCAGCTTGTCTCGCTGTGACATTCATGTGATCAGAGACTAGGACAATGTTGAGCACAGGTTAGCAGCAATGAAAAGAGGCAGCATCAAGAAAGATATCAATGTGCAGTCTATAGCTAAAGAAGAATTTTTCATCAGATTCATATTGTTTTCTCCCTGTGCTGCTTTTTGTCTATGTATAAGTGCTTGTCTAGTCTGGGACACCGAGAAACTGTCAAAAATCCTCTGCTAACAATACCTGAATTTTCATTTAGAACTTCCATCACATTTAAGTACTATCCAGTTTGTGAGTGTTGGCTGGTGTTTAGACTTTTGGGCTGATTAATTTCACATACTGCTATCTGGAAATTGTAGCACTCCATTGCGCAGCCAAATATTGGCCTAGCATCTGGGAAGTGACTGGTGATCCAGCTGCTCTGGGGCTCCCAGTTAGAGATGCAATAAAGAGGTTTGTTCTTCAGAGAGCCTCTGCCTTGTGAAATTAAAGTTACTGTTTGGTTTTACCAAGACAGACCCTTGTGATCACTGCTGACTTTAAGAAACTCTATGATCACAGACAGCTGCTTATACATGATGATAGTAGAGAGCACACCGAGACATGTATGCAGAAGTAGTTTGGACCAGATGTTAGCAAAATGTCCACAGGTAACTCATGTAGTCCTGCTCACTTTGATCTGACTGCTTGCCTTGGTACGGAGGTGCAAAACCCCGTAGCAGAGGCTCAGTGCCGATGCTGCCAATCTAATTTCAAGTGATACTTCCTCAGTGCTTTACAGAAGTGGTGAGGACTTCCTATGCCTGATGGTGAGAAACCAAGAATCAAAATCAATGTCTGCCTTTTTACTTTTTGGACAGATCTTTTTCTCACAGGATAATCCCTTTGTAACTTCAGGAGAAAATTCTGGTAAGTTGTGTGTCAGTGGCCTGAAGCAAAAAGTCTGAGAAATGTGGGATTTAAGGCCTAAGAGATGAAGCAGTTGCTCACAACTTTGCTCTATGAGAAAAAGTTGGTAAATGTTTCTCTCTGTTCTTCTAACTTCTGAGAGAGGGAAATAAATATCAACTATTGAACAGTTTAATGAATAAATTACTCAGCATAAAGTTTTTCAGACTGAAAAATCCAAACAGCCTACAGCAAAGCAACCAACAATAAATAAACAAAAGTGTTGTGTTCAGTGTTTTCACCCTATCTATGGACAGGAAGAAGTGCCTGTAGACTTGGGAGAAAACTACTGAATTTGACATGTCACCAACCATTGCTAAGGTGTGTGTCCCCATTGCTTATGCTCCCCATCATACAAACGCTGCTGTACATGGTGGTTTTGAGCATCGCTCCTTTCAGCCACTGGACAAAATTGTATGCAAGTGTTGTGCAGGAAACCCTATAATCCTAATTAATTATAATAACCCCATAAGGTTGACCTTGGCAAACTCTCCAAACAGTGGAGAGCACAATGGTCAGAACCATAGAAAAAAGATATTCTCCAGGCAGCCAGCTGATACAGTTTGACACTGCTTCCAGCAGGGAGATGATATCAAAATTGGAAGCAGTATTTATTGCCCTTGTTGTAGACTGTAATGAGGATCCAGTAAGACTGTACTTTGATTTGTGTGATAGGACCAGACTTCAAAACTGAAGTCTGCTGCTGTTTCATTAAATTGATAGAGACACAATTTCTCAAATAGCATGTAGAAGTGGCAGTGTTTGACATGTCAGGATGTCTCTAAAACTCAAGACTGGGATACATAACATCTGTAAGACATCTGTGTCTTGCCTTGCTTTCCAGAATATCACTGTCATAAACCAAGCCAAAGTAGGACAAATCCATTCCTGTTGAGGCAGTCTGCTGTCGTGGTTAGCATGCAGGACCAGAAGCATAATGTGTTCAGCATACACAGGATCAAATTTGGGTTGTTTTGTGATTAGCATTTTGTGGGGTAGAGAGGGCTTGTAATTACATTTATATAGTCTATATAGTCAGCTGAGAACTTCACCCTGAAATATGAGTGTGTGCATAGTTTAAGCAGCTTTTCAAGTGAGTCCAAAGATACAGCGTTTATCTCCAATCTGAAAATTTTAACAGAGCTATTTGAAAATACTGTTTGTTTTAGACACTCTCATGACTCTTCATTGGAATTGGTTATTGATGTTGGGGCTTGTTGATATGTGCAGCTGAATATTTCATTGCCAGAGTTCAAAGGCTCTTATGGAATGCTCTGGGCAGAGTCAAAGCTGGATTCCTCTACTAGAAATTCAGAGCAGTTTCACTGACTTTACAAACGCAGGAGCAGATTTTTTTCTGAAGGGCTTTCACACCAAGCTATGTGATTTTCCTCAGAATTTTAAACTTAATTTGGGAATTTGGCAATTGTTGAGCTCATCCCACAGTGATCTTGGTCTTCTTCTTAAAGGTGCATATAATTCTGGTCCCTCAGCAGTGATAACTGTGTAAAGATGAATTCCATATCCTTGTTATGAGCTCAGTTGCTTTGCTGACCAGTGCATTTAGAAAGCTGCTATTATTCTGACTGCCACACATCAGTAGAATATCTTGATTTTTTCCCAGTGCTTCTCTTATTTTTTATTCTTGCATGTCAGTTGGTATCTCAGCATAAGCAGTTGCCTCCAGAATAGCTATTTCTTGAACCTTTTCCTAACCCCAATCGTGTTCCAGTGTGAATGCTGATTACAAAGACACTATTTGACTTGTTTACAACCTCTTGTTCCCTCTGCTTCCTGGGGCTCTCAAAGACTGCCATTTTTTTTTCTAGGCATCTTCTTCTTGATATAGTCAAGGCATTTTGAACTATTTTTTCTGCACGTTATTCTTCTGATTTTTTTTCTTTAATCTTTTTTTTTTTTTTTCCCTATCCAAGTCAGTTCCTCTGTATTAAAGACACATGGATTGGATTTATGGTGCTTGAAATGGTTGCATGTTTGGCCCTAAAACTCATCCCCTGCCATTCTTCTGGGAAGGATTGCAACTTCTCTGTGTCTCTGAAGTCAGTATCTCATTGAACTCATACAGGCATATGTGGCACTTCTGGAGATGAAGAACGTTTATTTCACCTCCATGAAGAAAGGTAGAGACTGAAGTCTTAGTTCCATTCAAATCAGGGGGGCTTTTCCTGGGCTCCAGCTGATCTGTGCCTTTATGTTTGTGTTTGTGATCTGCAGTTTGGCCTCTAGCAAATAGTGCCTGAAAACATAAACAGGATTTTTAGTCCCATGTTCTTGGATGAGGGTCAGCTTACTGCAGTAAGGGGTGGAGGATTTGGAGAATCAAATTTTTTTCCTGGTTCTTGAACTGGTCCCCTGGAAGATATTCATTTAAGTTTTAGTGCTTGCTTACCTGTGAAATAATAACATTCCTCAACAGCACAGTACCATAAGAATGCTTAGTTTTGCTGGTATATTGCAATTGTGTTAGAGGTTCTGGAGAAACATGTCCATCTGGGACACGCTAAGCCCATAAAGCAACAGATAAGCTTAAGCTACAGGTTTGTTTAGGTGCTGAAGTGTGTTGCCTGGATGAAGCCTTAGTTTGTTCCCTGTGAATTTCAGTCCCAGTGGAAGTCATCTGGTTTGGTGACAAGCATAGCTTATTTTCTCAGTAGAGAAGTCTGCTGAAATCAATGGTGGATTAAATGGTTTCTTCATATTCCCATCCTCAGCTCAAGAGCAGTTTAAACAACAAAAACTGTCAAGAGTGCTTATTCAGAGAAGCAATGTTGGTAGCTGAAGATAAGAGCATTTATCGTCATGTCAAAACTACTCATTGTCTTTGACAGACTCCCAGCACACTTTAACAAGGAGCTTAGGCTGGAGATGCTGGAAAGTGAGGGGTCTGGGGGGTGGTGTTTATTCCAGTGAAACACGGCATACATCAAATCAATTACACAGTGCAAATGTATTTCCCACCGTCACCAGACAGCACTGCAAGCTCAGAAAATATGTTCTTCTAGGCACTAGAAGAGCCTCTCTTTAGATACTGATTTAATATGAAATGCATACTAAAGGAGAGAGAGACAAGGAGGGAGAGACAAAGGGAGAGAGGGAATCTCATATGTTCTGCAGCAAATTGCCACATCGATCTTGTCATTTGGGCAAACACAGCTGAACCTGAGGCTATGAGTCTGTAGGATGTGCTGTACTTCTGTCATGTGCTGTCAACCTCAGAGAAGCACAAGAGGGGCACCGTAACAAAGTGGAAAGTGTAGTAATGAAGGGATCAATTAGCCATTTAAGAGCGTATCAAAGCTGGTGCCAGTTTGTGCCCACTGGTTTGTCTTGTGCTCGCCTTCAGCAGCTAGAAATGTGCTCTGCTCGTACCTTCTCCCCCAGTGAAGTGCTGATGGGAAAGAGGCAAGACATGAAGGAAGGACTCATGTTTCTATGCACGCTGCTTGGCAGGAATGCAGCTGTTCTGTGTGGCTGATGGTACCACAGATCCCAAAGGAGCCCTCTCCCTGTCTGCGCAAAGGGCTGCCCAGCCCTCCTACCTGCCATCTGTGAGTCAGCTCCTCCATGAACGTGTTTCTGAGCTTGCACCCCAGAATTACAACCAGAGTTACGCATTGCTGATGGTCAGTCTGGGAGCTGGCAGGAACACACTCCAGTTCTGCAGCAATTAAATCCTGGATCAAAAACTTTCCTGGAATAATTCTCTCAGTCGGTGGCTTAAAAATCTGGTTTTGTTTAAATGACCCCTTGAGAGGCATTGTGAGATTGGTGAGGGCTGCAGCAGGACAACTGGAGTAGCTTCCAGCAGACGATTTGCTCAAACAGACGTGCTGGCAAACTCTTCCTAATTAATAGCATGCCTCGGGCATCCCACTGCCTGGAATGGTGTCAGCGCCTTGGGATACTTGTGTTTCTCCTGAGCAGAGCAAAGACACTAGAGAGCGCCGTGTATTTGCAGATTTAGAGTTGGGAAATGCGGTCTGATGATATGAGCGCTCCCTGAGGAGAGAACATGGGGCATGTGATCACAGGATCCAGCCTGGGCTCCATGTCCCACTCCACGTGGGCTCTGCCATCCTCTTCCCTGCTGGGGAGGAGTGAGAAGCTCACACTGATTCCAGCAGTGCTGGAAAATATCTGTCCTTGCGGTTACACTGTGTGCTGTCCTATATCTTTTCCCTTTACCTGAGGTTCCCCAGGCTGCTGTCTGCCCTGAATTGGTAGGGAAGCAGTCTGGATGGCATCACGTTGCCGATCATGCAATGATGCTGACTAAACTTCCATGAGTTGGAATGATGAGTTGGCTTTTTTTTTTTTTCTTTCCAGTAGAATGTTTCCTGGAAAAAAAAACAAGGCTTCACCAAAACCTGATTTATCTTTCAGAATTTGTTTGCTATGTTTCTTCTCCTTTTCTAAGTCACTAAGTGTAAAATGCTACATGAAGACTTGTAGTTGTTTTTCCTACTTCATCTTTTTTTTCTGTTGCTTTGTGTGTGTTTTCATTATCTTACCTTTTCTGAAAACATTTCACACTGGAAAAGTTCTCAAATAGTAAAAGGTGAAGACAAGGGTAGAAGAGGAAAAAAGTGATAAGATGTTCAGGAGGAACCATTTTTATTGCTGTTTCCAGCAGGAGGAAAAAGAAGACAGAATACATTTTTTTTTTTTTAGCACATCAAAATTCCTAAGGATGCAGATGTTTAGAAGCTTAATTAAAAAGAAAAATCATATTTGGGCATGTCTGAATGGATGTATTTTTTCCTGTCCTATTTTGACCTTCCTTGATTCTCTTTGGCGTTACTGCTGGTCCCCTCTGCCCCTTAGGCTGTGTCGGAGGCATCTGGAAGCAGCAGATAAGAAGGATCCTTGCAGTAGTACAGCTTAGGAGCAGTGACCACAGGCTAAGAGGCAGGAGTTGTATGAGCTCTGGGTAAACAGCAGGCACGAGGCTCCTGACCAGAGAGAAGCCAGCACGTGGGGAGCCTGTGTGCTTTGGGAACTGCCCCTGTGCTTTCCATGCAGGAGAAGTGTGAGCTATTCAGCACAGATCTGAGATGGTACTTACAAGGAAGATGATGTGCCTGGTAGCAGGTGGAGGATTGCTGGCTGTAGAAATAACTTTCCAGGAGTATCTGTAGAGATTTTATCCTTTTGTTTGGAAAATGTTGGGTCTGTGCAAATCCCCGAGCGCAGTGAAAAGAAAAAACATCTCTGTGAACAATGCCCTTGAAATGAAGAAAAATTAATCTTAATTCAGAAAAATGGGGCAAAGTGCTCAGGCCAAAGCAATGTCATGGATGTAGAGCCCGCTGGAGGTGGTGGCAATAAATGTGAAGATTTCTTCCCATTTCCTAGTGCAGCAGCTGAGACACTGGTAGGAAGCATGATGTGCCCCTCTGAAGGCTCAGTATCCTGTTAAATACACTGAGTTAACTGTGCAGTACCAGCAAATGCTATTAATTAAAACGAAATACAGGTTTAACACCTGGTACCTAGTGAAGAATTTACTGGAAGCCCCTCTGCACATAATATTTATCAGATAAATGTGCAGATAGGATTTATGTTAGTCTGATTGCTTACACTCTCAGTCTTGCCTTCACCTTTAAAAGCTCTGGCAAGTGTTGACCAATTTTGACCAAATCTGGCCAAGGAGTAGCACTCTGAAAAGTACTTTCACCTGGAAATCTGTGTCAGAGAGAAGAGAGGAGTATTGTCCTCAAGGAAGGACAGTCCCCTGTCTGGTTGTTTCTGGGATCCTACAGCTTCTATCTCTGTTATCCAAGGAGTTGTAGTAGGAATAAAGATAGCAGAGGGGAGCTGGAAGATTTTGTGATGAGGGAATTGCTGAGCCACAAGCATCCTACTGATGTAATGTCTGGAGGGGGTGAAGCACATAGGACATAAACCTACAGAAAACTATACGTGAGGGTTCTGCTGCTCAGAGAACAATGTGGTTGGTAGGAATGTTGGGTTACAGCTGGATTTCTCCACCACCAATGGTCACTGGCATGTGCTGTGTTACAAATGGAGAGGAGACTTTTGCCTGCAGTAGATTGAGAGTGCAGTGCTATTAATAATTTCCTTACTCAGGATGGTTTTACTCCAAGCCTTTAGGTAATTTATATCTCAGGTAGGCATGCTGCTGTTTAACAAGGATAAACACTGAGAAATGAGAGCCTGATGTGGGACCATATGCTCTGTAAGCAGCAGCAGAGTTTGCGAAAGGTAGTTCAATATTCTTCATACTGCAGGAACAGCATAAGCAGATTTTTTTAAATTGGATTTTGAGACAAAGCACAGCTGGTACAAAGCTTCAGCAGGAATTCAAATACTGCTGTTGATTAATGCCGTAAGTGACTATTTACAAGTCCTAGGGTTTTTTTGTTTGTTTACTGTTTAATACTCTGACAACCATAGGCCTTTGCAAACGTGAAATTTTTTGCAAAAATCAACTGCTTGTTCTTACAAAGTCACTAAAATGAAGGTGTTTTACCCGGCCTCTAGAAGGTAGTTGACAGGGTGAACTTGGATTACCTCTGGAAGGTTGTGGCTTCTATCTTCCTTAGCAGAGAACGGTGGGAAGCAAGAGACAAAGCATGTGTAAATGTCCTTCTGGTTAGCACAAAAATAGCAAGTTGGAAAGAAGTCACACACAACTTAACTATTTCTCTTCTCTCTGCTTAGAGAACTGAGAAGAGGTGTGTTAGAAATGAGTTATGTTTTGTCAGCCCCTCAGCAAAAGAAAGCCTTTTTGTGCATGAAAATCCCCATCATTTTCCAGTTGCTTTGTTGTTCTTAGTGTTTTGGGAAAGCTGATCATTCAGAAATATATTTTTTTTTCCAAGCTTCCTTTCTTTACTGAAACAGAGGAAAAAAGCTAGCAAGTACAGCACGTAGAGACATTAACTGGTTGCTTCTTCCTACTTAAGATACTTAAGATTGGAAAAAGAAAACCCAGCAATGATCCTTAGTGCACATGGGCTTCATAGGCTCCATAGCATTTGGCACAAAGCAGTATACAAGATGAAAGTGTGTCTCTTGACAGCCAGCTCCATACTGGCAGCCTTTACTCCAGGCAACAAATTAATCCACTCAACTGTGTTCTGCATAATTGTTGATACTGTCTTAATTGGTACCATACGTTTCTCTGTGTCGACATGTCTGTCATGTTAATGTCTGGGGACTACTGTTTTCTGCCAACTTGGGAACAGCTTAGCCTGCTCAGTCCTAACTAAACCGCTACCTAAAAAGCCTCAGTAAGGAGTGTGACTTTATGGCAAAGGGAAAATCTAGAGCCATGTTGAGGTATGACTCAAAATTCATGCGGAAAAAAATGAGACTCCTGATTTCATTGGCACTTGGAGGTGAGCCAGCTCATCCAGGGCTCCCTGAAGACAATCCAGTTCAGATCAAGTCAGGTCCAAAGGCAAAAGAGCTTATTTGCCTGCTCCCAGGAAACACGTGGTGGAGGCTGGCAAGCATTTGCTAAGTGTGTCACAGATAAGCTACAGGGCAAGACAGATGCAGAGCTAATTGACCCCAGTACATTGGTGGCTTTGTGGATTGGGATTAACATTTTGAATTTTACTCATTAATAAAGTGGCAGCCAAGGCAAGTGGGGGCTGCTCTCCTCCCCGCTCCTCCATATGCTGCAGTAAGGTAGATCCTGGGGAGGTAGAGAGCTGGGTGCAGCCCAGGTGGAGAGGGCTGTGTGTAAGCATTAACAGCATTGGCTCCCAAGAGGAAAAGGCCATCTTGTCACCAGGAAAAAGCATCACTGATCCTTCCCTCCCTGATAAGCAGGGAACAGTACTGGATATCAGATGCGGGCTCTGAAGGGTCCGCCTCTAAAAATCGTAGAATAGAATAATAGAATCATAGAATGATTACAGTTGGAAGGGACCTTAAAGATCATCTACTTCCAACTGTGGGCAGCGTTGCCCCCCACCCACTAGGATGCCCAGGGCCCATTCAGCCTGGCCTAGAACACCTCCAGGGATGGAGGGCACCCACAGCTCTCTGGGTAGCAGTGCCAGGGCCTCACCATCCTTTGGATAAAGAATTTCCTCCTAATATCTTGTCTAAATCTCCCCTCTTTTAGTTTAAAACCATTCCCCATTGTACTATCACTATCAGATCATGTAAAAAGATGGTCTCTCTCCTGCTTATAAGTTCTCTTTAAGTACTGGAAGGCTGCAGTGATGTTTCTCCAGTGCCTTCTCTTCTCCAAGCTGAACAAGCCCAACTCACTCAGCCTGTTTTCATAGGAGAGATGCTCCAGCCCTCTAAGCATCTTTGTGGCCTCTTCTTGTTCCATTGCAACAGCTCAGTATCCTTCTTGCACTGGGGGCCTCAGGCCTGGATGTGGTACTACAGATGGGGCCTCACAAGGGCAGAGCAGATGGGGACAATCCCCTCCCTCTCCCTGCTGTCCTCTCTTCTTTTGATGCAAGATCCCCAATTAGCACTAGCATAAGAAGGCACTTCTGGCTGTCTCTCTTGCTGCTTCATCTCCTACATGAGAATAAATACCATTGTTTTGTTTCACCGAGGACATGTACTGAAGTTTGTGAGCAGTCAGTCTCTATAGAAGTAGGCATCTCATCGAGGACCATAGGGAAAACGAATAGTTCTGTGTTCAGATAAATGCTGGAACCATGCGTCTTACTTAAGGTGTGGGCCAACACCCTAAGCAGTGAAGATCAAATGTTGAATAACTTTTTTATTCATTTGGTGTCACCTCTGCTAAAAGCTGAATTATCTGGCATGGAAAAAGATGGCATGTGATTATGAAATACAAGGCTCTAGCATAAGGTATTGTGCAGGGAGTGCAAAAGATGTTTGTACAGGCAGCCTCACTTCTGACATCTTCAGATGCCAGGTTACTGGACTTAGTCCTGCAATTTAATTTTTTACTGTAATTTTTTAGACTGTGCACATACACATGCAGACACGTGATGTCTCATTTCTTGTCCTTCTGCTCATACAGTTAATTTGATGTGAGCTGCACTAATTTGTATTGTTTCATGTGCCATCATCTCTTTTTCAATCTGTTGGCCAGTTTTTAGGCAAAAAATGTTTACTTAGAGGTGAGAGAAAGAAAGTGCTGGCAAAGATGCATTGCTAACAGTGATGACTGTTGAAAAAATAGTGCTTTGTAGCTGAGAATTTTCTCTATCAAATAGTGTTATTGTGTTCTTGTATCTGTTGTAGTTTCCATGACAATAAATAGAAAGCATTACTTTCGGAGTGACCTATGTATGTCTGTTGAACTACAGTGCTTTATTTCTGAGTGCTGGTGTGCTCAGAAACCTGTTTCTGCGTGTGTTATGCAGTGGCAGTGTTGGTAACCATACTGTTAAAAAGAAATGTCCTTCTTCAAAAAGCTGTGGGCTGCCTCACCCTTTGTGGTTCCCAGAAACTGGTACTGAGGGGAAAAAAAAGCTGCTTCAGCAAATTGACACAAGAGACAGATAACTTGGCTGAACTGAAGGAAAACTTTAATGGGAAAAAATTCAAAATGGGACCTCCAAGCTTTCTGTAGCAGCTCCAAACACTGTTGGTGTGCCAAAATACATTTGCAGTGTTGAGAGTGTCCTGTCTGATGCAACTCTAAAAAACCAGGCAGCCCCACAGTTTCCACTCTGAATCCTTTCTGCCCTTGGAGCTGAAGGGGTTCAGATAACAGCTGGATGTTGCTTAAGGGCCTTGGGGAGCCTTCTGTAAGCTCAGGTGCTGCAGATATGTGCAGCTGAGGAGAGCAGCATTTCTGGGCAGCAGGGATAGATGTAGGCTCCTTGCACAGCAGGATCATAGTCGCTGAACTCTTCTAATGAGGAACAACCCAAGTGGAGGTTTGAGACCTCACACAGAGCAAGTGGGCTTACTGGCCTGTCTGCTGCTAGGGGCTTCTCCTGGCCTCCAGAGCAACCTCCTCTGTTTGTACACAGCAGGCCCTTCCTTGCCTTAGTGCAGCAGTCACTGCAAGCCATCTCTATAGTCCTGACAGAGCTGGGAGCAGGGAAGCAGATGGGCACTGGGGCCAAGATCATGCAGGTCTCCTTGGGGAGAGCCCAAAGGGCACAACCCAGCAGGTGCTGTGAAGTCTGCACTGTCAGGTGTTGCCTAAATGCCATTTAAGTCTCACTTAGTGCTTCTTAACAGCTGGCAGAACTGTGATGTAAAGCATTTTGAAACAGGAAACATTCTAAACATTAGGAAACATTTCTTATCCAAAAGAGCAGTGAGGCAGTGACACAGGCTGCCCAGGGAGGTGGTGTCACCGCCCCTAGAGGTGTTCAAGAACTGTGGAGATGTGGCACTGAGGGATGTGGTCAGTGGGCATGGTGGGGATGTGTTCGTGGTTGGGCATGATGACCTTAGTGATCTTTTCCAACTTTAACGATTCTATGAACTCAATATCTTTGAGTTTATGCCAGCAGAGACAAGGTGCTTCGAAAGGAAGAAAAACCTATCTAGTCATGAGTATTTTATGAACTGTTCCCCTCTTGTAAAGTGATGTCTAGGGAGCCTTTCAGATTTCTGCACCTGTCTTGTGTGCTTCAACCTGCAAAGAAATCATCCTAGCTAGGCTTTCCAGAGGGCTCTGAAACATTTCTCTGCACTTTATGCTATGGCAACAACTCTGTCAAGAATCATCAAAGATGTGATTATAAGTGTATTTTGCCAGCATTTGAAGTGGAGATTACGTTGTCTTATAATGAAAGGGTACAAAATCAAATCATAGCAGTCTCCCATTTCATAATGCATTTCACCATGAGGGAGAGTTGAACTCTCCACCTGCTGATCAGAAATGCAGGACAGTGCTGCCTCCTTCCCCTGCCACTTCAGAGGCATGTGGTAGCAGCTTTGTAGGACAGGAAGTTTTTATTATCTTTTCCAATTGAGACTTTATTAAAGTCTAATAGGAAACTGGAATTTGGACAGGATACTGTATCTAATGTTACTCGAGCATTTTGAAAGATCATTTAAGGACCTCAAAGGATGCCAAACTGGGCTACCTGATTCTTGTAAACTATATGTTGCTTTTCTTGAAAGTTCTCTTTAAAAATACATTCCTGTTATAAAGTGATCACTTATTTTCCGGCCTATTATCCAGTTCAAGCAAAATGCCACTGTTGTCTCTGTTCCTTCTGTATTTCCAGTAGTGCTTTTGCAGTTTTCTGGTGAAGAAAAGGTCACAAACAGATCTGGCTCAGACACTGTGGTAGCTTTTTTTGCTTCTGGTTTTGATTGTGTCTAAGTGAGCAGCCACCAATGCTGCTTATCTCCAGAGGCTGTCTCTTGTGGAATTGGGGATGCTCTTCTGGGGCTAATATTGGCTGAGGGAGCAATGGCACCTTGGCTTATTGCTGCCTGTAGGCTGTGGTTCTGGGTGCCTGCCTGCTCCTACCTTACCCCTAAATACTTTCTGACAGTCTACCCTTGCTCAGTTTTTGAGGGTAACAGTTTCAGTCCAAGCCAGAACCACTGTAAATCACATATTAAAAATGTTTTATGAGCCTGTGCACCAAATGGGAAACACACACACAGGGTGCATTGTTCATGCACGGCTGTAACTGCAGCCAGAAGTGTGAGGAGAAGGGGAATGGGGCCGTGTAAAAGCTCAACGGAAACATTCTCCAGTCATGCTTCAGACCCCTTCACAGCTCCGTGGCTCCTTGCTGCAGCTGTGTTTGGCTTCCAGGCCCAAGCAAAGATGCCCCAATGCATCCAGAAAACAGACAAATTCAAATCCCTGGTCAGTGAGTAGAGGCTACAGGTAGCAGCAGAGGGAGAAGGGTCAGCTTTGCCTGCTAACTCAGGTCAGAGAAGGGTCCATGCAGAGGGGAGCTGGGGGCTGCAGGAGGAGCAAGGGGAGAAGCAGTAGGGGGAGCCTCGGGGATAAGATAGGTTTAAGGATGAGGCAGTTGAGCAGGGAGCAACAGATCAGCATGAGCCCCAGAATCAAGGCGAAAATGTCCCCAAGAAGCCAGAGAGCATGTGCTGTGCAATTAAAATTAAGCAGGCACAGGACTTAGGAAGCTTGTGCTTTTGTCCTGGCCCAGCTAAACCTTGCCTACTTGGTTTTTTCAAGCGTGCAGACAAGGCCAAGGACTTGTTAAATGGGAAGTAGTAACATTATGTTTAACATAATTACAGCATTTATATTTGGAGAAACATCTTGAAATAGTTTTAAAGTTTAGCTTGAACAATGACTCTAATATTTTAGACAGGCTTTTATCTGTCCTTATGAGTCTTCTTTACCCCCAGGTTAAACTTGAACTTCATAATCACTGATGATGTGAAAAGATACAATTAAATAAATGTGTCTGAAGAAAAATGAAGTGTGTTAGGATGCTGCCAAACCTTGCACCAGGCTCACCTCTCCTAACTCTTCTCTGGTGTTGCAGCTAGGCTCTCTTCCAAAAGTTTTTACACCTCGCATTGTTCTCTTGGCCTCATTTGGAGCTCTACCCCAGTGAACAGTGCTCTCAGATACAGCCATGGGAAATCCCATGCCGTGCCTAGCTGGGATAGTAACTTCTGAAATGACAAGGAGCTATGAAGTAAGTGTAACGTGATGACTTTCAGACCTGGTTTTGAACACTGTGTTGAAAGACAGAGAAGGGCAGGGGAGATGTAGGCTGCCTTTGTATTTTTGTCAGCTCTTGGTGATGTTGGCTGCCTGTGCTCTTGCTGCTGCCATGTGTTGTTGAGTGCCACAGAAGAGCTCCACGTTTTGCAGCCCATCCTCTGCAGCTCCTGTGCCAGTGAGCTGGGCTTCCACCTCCTCCTGGCCTCAGCCTCTTATTTTTGTCTATTCTGTAGATCTGGCAGTCTAGAAGCCAAAACCAGTCTTTAAAATAATTTGTACTCCAGTTCTGGCCAAACTTATTTGTAGGTGCCACTTGGTTTGAGGGCCAGTCAGCTGGTACAGCAGATGTGGTATCTGCAGCAGCCAGTCAGTGTGGATATACTGGTATGGAGGGCAGGCAAGAAAAGAAACTGAAGAACTGTAGAATTGTCACATCCTTCCCATAAGGGGAGAGAAGGAGTGCCCAGAGGCTGGTATGAGTCTTTGCATTTACCTCATCCACTCCCTGCTGAGCATGGATCCAACTGCAGTGAGTTCCTCTAGTTGAAGTTTGTGTATCTCCAAGGACAGGAAGCCCACTATTGCCCTGCACTCTTAGTGGTGCAAACACTTTTCCTAATATCCAGGCAGATCTTTCTGCCTTCCATCTTGTGCTCGTTGCCTTTTGTCCTCCTCCTGTGCTCCCTGGAGAGGAGCCTGTCTCCATCTCTACCATAACCCTCCAGGGGTACTGAAGGAACAGGGCACTTGGCTGGCTTCTCAAATGCAAGATGAGACGAGTGATTAACTCTGTGAAGTCAGCCCATGTTCTGTGCACAAACCGAGTGAGGTTATGCTGATGGTGACAGTACTTTGTGTTGGAGAGTTCATTATTAATTGTGTTATCCATACTTTAATGCTCTCTTTGTGGTGTACTAAACAACCGCTGTTTAACAATGCAAAGCACTCCGTCTCTGGGTTAAAGAATATCTCTGGGTTCTGTCTTTCATTAAATTTGTTCTGCTGTGTGTGCACAGCATTCCTTTCCACTTAGCCAGCCATCCTCGTAGACTTTTAAGCAAGCAAGGCCATAAAAATATTTACATTTTTCTGTAGCACTAGGTCTGTGCACAGTCAAACAAGCATGGCACTCTGTAAGAAGTGGTGGGACTTGGATTCAGCAGGAGCACGTTCTGTGGGGCTGCAGAAGGCTGCCCTGGCTGCTCCCATCTCTGCAGTGAGAGAATTGTCCCCACTGCAGTGAAACTTCTTTGCAGTTGCCCCAGAAAAAAAAAAGAAAAAGCAGCGTGTTGAAACTGTATCGAGACAGAATCTCAAGCCACAGACTTTATTTGGAGGGAAAGCTCTTTTTTAAAATCTATTTTAAAGGCAGATGTGGTGTTCGTTCATGACATGACTGACACACTGTTAAAACTTCATATAACGCAAGGAGACTGTAAAGCATGGCCTCAGAATAGCTTCAGGCTGCCAGGATAGCACGAGAATCATCTTCTCTCCTGAGTCAGTCTTGACCCTACACCCATTCCCCTGCATGCTGCTCATGTCACCTCTGATTGACGGTGAAGAATCTGGCCTTTGGGGCTTATCATGCTTTAATTCTATGGGCATGTCTGTTGTTCTCTGTTCTTTGTACCCATGTTTTGGAGCAATTGTGGCAGCTAGATGAAAAGTGAGCTGGGTTGGGAGGAACCAGTCTGCAGCACAGATAGAACCAGGGGAGAGTGCTCCAGTCCTGCAGCACTGCCAGTGTTCACCGGTGCAGGGATTTGCTGGATCAAGGTGTCCCAGTTTCGCTGAAATTCAGTGGTTGTCCTGGCTGCAGGCAGTCTGTCACATACACCATGCTGTTGCAAGTGAGTTAAGTAGCTGCAGGGATTTCTCAGCATGCCTGGGCACCTTGCTCCTGCTAATGTCAGTGTTAGGTAGCAGCCTTGCCATGTTTAAAAATCTCACTAGACATTTACTGCAACTCTACTCACTGAAAGCCCTCAGTCAGACTCCTTTTCCTTTTGACTCTCTTGGAAACAGAGTGTACAGAAGTGCAGGAATCAGGCCCCAGAACTGCTGAACCTAGTTACCCTGAAAGGCAGAAAATCCTTTCCAGATATGAAGAAAAGCAGCTTATCTCTCTGACTCCGTTGCAAGGCAAAGCCTTTAACTGAACTTATATATGTATTTTTATAACTGAGTGTGTGTGTATATATATATATGTATGTATGTATACTTATATAGCCATGTAGCTGTGTGTATAATTTTGTATAAGCAGTACACATTGTGCTGCCTGATGTATCCACTGTAAGTCAAGAAGCAGTTTCTATAAAAGCCACAGTGTATTCTCCCAGTCTATAGAATAGGTGTATGAATTCATTTTTATCTACCTTTACATAAGTATGTGTATATAAATGCACAAATATAGATCCATAGACTCTTATCTATCATTTCATTGTGATTCCTATATCTATCTAGAATAGTTCAAAAGTGGAAACATAGATACGTTTCATACCTTGGCAAAGTGTTGGCAGGCTTTACAGGAGTATTTCTTTGATTTTTGTTTTGCCACAGACACATAGAACAACTTCCCAAGATGTCCCTTGAGGAGCAAAGCAAGCACTCCTGGGTGGTATGTGCACCTTGAAGCCATCCTGCTGAAGCTAGCATTGATGTTAAATGACTCTGTGCCAATCACATTCTTGCAACAAATGCTACATGAATTAGATGTTGAACGCTTACATTCTTACCTTTCCTGATAAGGTTAATATTACATTAATTATTCCTGAATTACAATGCTGTTGAATGTTGATAAAGCTGAATTCCTTCTTGAAATGCTGATCCTGACAGTCCTGTGGCAGGCACTAAAATGTGCTTTCCAAGTCTTAGGGGAAAAGAGGAATACATTACTACTTCTGATGAGAAGACTTCAGAAGAAACATATTCTAGTCACATCTTGTGGAGCACTCGCCTGAATCCCTCTTGCTTTCAGTAGCAGATGCCTTTGCATAAGACATAAAAGGAAAATACTCATCACTTTTTTAGTTAAAATTTTATAGTGATTGCTGAATCAGTTCAGCGTGTATGAACTGTTCCTCACAACAATGATGCTGTGTGCACATGGAGCTGATCCATGCTCATGAGAACTGAAGCACGGAGAGATCACTTCTTTCTGGTATCACCTCTGCAGTTTTGGATCAGAGCTCTCTGACAGCTCTATCAGGGCCCATTTCTGCATGCCTACTGTTCTCCTCAGACATCCCTTGTGTAATACTGCCATTTTCATGGTGAACCTCATGGCAGAGTGATAGTGACAGATCTGGGAAATTACAGTACTTGACTGCCAAATGACTTTAGCAAAATATTGGAAGAAAAGGGGTTTGGGATAAAATTACCAGAACATCTTTATAACTTAGGAAGCCCTAGGCATAAGTAATGGAAACGATCTCTGTGGTGACCTCAAGTACTGAGATGGAGGTACCTGCACATGCCAATGCTCTGATGAACACCCATCAAAGGCTTCAGTAGCTGTGTTAATGGAGTGTCCCCACCTGCATTCAGCTAAGATGGTCCACAGCCCCCAGTCCAGGCTCCTCATAGGTACTGTGGGGGAAACATGCAGCTATGACATCTCTCAGTACCTGCACACCTTCCCAAAGTCTGGATAACTGGTGCGGAGAGGGAAGTGATCAGAAGGGGAGGAGAAATGCTCATAAAGTGGACTTCTGTGATTCTGTGGTGGGTGCATGTGGGTTGTTTTTTTTCTTCAACCTTCCACTGTTTTGCACAAGCAGCTAGTGTGGCTTTCACTGTAGGGAAAATGTTCCATCTCTTAGGGGGTGTTTGAGGTTTCTGTTTATTTGTTTATTAAAAAAGAAACTATCTGGCATATGTGTACAAACACTACTGAATCATTTAAAATTTTCTCAGTGCTGCACTAGTGAGACTTCCAGCTATGAGAAGGAAATGTGATGGAAGAGAGCAGGCAGACCCCAAAGGACTGCTTTTCAAGCATAGGATGGGGTGAGAAAGCTTTCTTTTTAACTTCCTGCTTCTTCTCTCCCTCACCATCACTCCCAGGAGACTTTTCCAGCTCTCCAAAACTCCCTTGGTGAGGACTTTGAGTTTAAATGAATCTCCTTGAAGCTGCTGTGCCTTCTGTAGAGAGCCTGACTCTTGTCAGTGGATCTCTCTGAGAAAAGCAGTTTATTTCTGGTGCTGGGAGGGGCCTCAAATAGACCTGCTGCAGGGGGAGAGAAAAGTGTGGGTTGCCATAGCTCTGTCCTTTTGCTGAGACAGCCAGTATCTGGAACCAGGAAAATCAATTAAAATTCATAAGTATTTGAGAAGCAAACCTTCTAAGAGTCAACTGCTTTCTTGTAAGTTTATGAGGAGCACAGCAGGCTGAAAAGCTCCGGCCAGAGAAATGTTTGAAGGCCAGTGGACATGAGGATCCCTCACAGGGCTGAGATTACAGGAACTTCTAGAGCTTTACAGGAGGCAATTTCCTAGTATAAATTGAAAAATTAAATCTCCAGCAGTGTGGTACTTAAAGAATTTCAGTTTGGATATAAGCACTCTTTTCCTGCTTTAGATATGTCTCTGGGAAGGAGTCATAAGCTAAACCTCTCAACAGAAACAGATATTCATATATCTGGTTACACTTTCTACCTAAGTTGTTTTAGAGGTAATGTAATTATATTCTACTGTCTGTCCCTCTCTAGAAGAGCCCACATGCTCAAAGAGTGTTAGAACAAAAATTGTGCACCATATACAAAGTGTTTCATTTTGTTTACTGCATGATTTTGTCTATTCCTGCTTCTCAGGCCTTTATTACAGGGAGGAATGAGAACTGAGTCAACTGCAACACCTGGGATCCTTTTAAGAAGAGGTAAGAGGACTGTGAGTGATCCAAGCACTCAAAATCCATGACACAAATCCTCAGAAATGGTGAAACTGCCTTTGTTATCAGCAGAGTCTATGGGTAATAACTTTTTCTGGGGCATTTTGGTGTCTCTATTTTCATGCTTTGAATTCTCTGAACTTTTCTCAGACATTAGAAGGGCTAGGAACTCAAAGTACACTGAAGTGAGAGTGTAACATGTGGCTGCTGGAACTGGCACTCCCCAGAAATGCCACATTTTTGCCACAGAAACCAGATAAAGGCCAAGCCCAATCTGGCACTGAGAGCAACAGAATTTGCATCACCAAAAACATCTGGACGTGCTTGATGGCATCAGTGAGATAAAGAGAGCAGGGAATGCTCTGAAAGGCATGCAGTTCTAAGCTGTAGCTAAAACCCATTGCTCTAAGCTGAGAGATGCATATTTTGAATCTTTCCTGTTTAAATATCTGTTAAGAGATACTTAATCAATTATCTCCCTAACTTGGAATATTTATTATTATTATTATTAAAAGCTACAAATTAGAAAGAAACTGGGTCTGGATTCCAAGAGGCAACAACGGACCTGTTACAGGAAAAAAAATAGAAGGGGATTGTTTTGCATGCTTTATCCAAATCCCGAAAAAGAAATAGATGAGTGCAGTCTCATGTCCCTGTTATAGGCTAGGGGAGGAGAAGGGCTGCTCTCCCAGCCATGACACATCCTGCTACAGCAAAAATAGTAGCATTTATCCTCTGCAGGGAGGTCCTGAAAACACAGCCTAAGGTATATCATGATTCCACTCCCTATACAAAATAAGCACGTACAGAGCTAAGCCAGCAGCCTGGTAATGAGGCGCAGCTGTCAAGATAAGGGAGGCATTGAGGCCTCAGGTCCTACTGCTGGAGGCTGCCAGGGCTGGAGGGAAGGATGCTTGCCTTGACACAAGGCTTACAAGGGGTGGGAAGAGGTAGAAGGTCAACACTGTGCATAGATGGCAATCCCACCTCATGTAGGAGGCCCCATTCCTCCTGCTCCTCCCAGGGCCGGACACCTCCAAACTTACCCACACCTCAAATGGGAGCTGCATCTGCTGAAATGTCACCACTCACCCAGAGAGACGCTCTCTCTCAGTCCTTCCCTTGGTCCTAGTGAACTCATTCATCTTCCCAATTGCTTTTTGTAGACAGCTGCTGAATCATGCACAGAAATGTTCATGGGAGGGAGAGAAGAGAATTACTTCCTCAGGTGGTGCTAGCAGCAAAGGGCAGCCAGGGCACGCTTCTCTGGCTGCTGCAGCAGAGAAGGCTCTGGGCATTGCTGGAGAACCCTCTTAATGGCAGCAGCTTACATTTGAGTAAAAACAAAATACTTTCTTTATTCTCACTTTAGATGCTTTAGACAGAGCTTGTTTCCTCTTCCTTTTGGTAAGAACTGTACTCACACTGTAGGGTACAATTTCACTTCCCTGCTTTCGAAGCCCTTGCTGCTGCACTGGCATACGTGTGTGCTTGCAGCCACCACATGCAGACAGACCCTCAGTGTGCCTCCATCTTCTTTCAGTGTCAGTTCCCTGCGGACAGCTGGGTCCAGATTTCAAGGTGTGTATTTCAGTTTGCCAGGGCACTTCTGAATGATGGAGTAAGAAGAGCTGTAGCTGCTTCTGCTGTGGTGTAGCTTAAACTTCTCCCAGAGACTGCTCTGGGTTTATTGGTTGTACTTCTAAATGCTGCATGCAAAAGTGTGGCCAGGAGGTTAGATCCGGGCCATAGAAAACTTTCTGTGAAGGAACCACATGGTTAATGGAGGGAGAAGGTTGCCTGGAATGGCACACTGCTGCAGGGAAGTGTTTTGATGATTCTCTTAGTGCTGCTTGTGGATATAAGGACAGATGTCTGGGCAAAAGCTGGAGTGAAATCGCAGGAGCTAGAAATTGGAGGGTGATGGCTTTGCTCTGGATGATGGAAGGAGGGGGAGAAGGGATGTGTTTTCTTGCAGACAGGAGTGGCTGGTGAAGGGAATGCAACTCTGTGTTCCTGCACCCACGGTGGTGTGATAATCAATCTTCTGTGATTCTGACAGGTACCTGCAGAAGAGCAGAAACAAAGATTACATTGACAGTGATTAATGCATTGTTAGCTGTCAGACTAAGAATACTGGTAATGGGTAAATAAGCACTAGCCCCAGAGAAAGCTGCAGAGGTGTTGGCACTTATTTACCACAAACACTTTCTCTTTTTTATTTCTGGTTTGAAACCACTTTGCTCCCACAGCAGGAGGGGATAAATGGATGCAGGATTTCTGAAACAAAGATATGCCTCCAGCCTAGGTTATACAGGAAAAAGTGGCAAATGATTCAGCCAGTCTAGGTTGCCCTGTAAAAGGCCTGACATTGTTTTAGACACAGTGATACAGCAGAGCATCAGCAAAGGAGGAAAACAGCTCTTGCTGTACAACACTGCAGCTTTGGATAGCCTGAAGGTAACTGAAGGCTCCACTACTCTGTGCAGTCAACTGCTAAATGCTTTGTCTTCGGTCCAAGGAAGGCCTTGTAGCTGCCTACTGTCTCTTGTCTCTGCCACAGCCTAGATATTGCTCCCTTTCACTGTCACCCTGCCTGGGGCTATCTATGCTTTGCTCCCTGCATGGCAGCTTGGTGCTTGGGGACTTGTGTAGGGCAGGACTTGGGGCAGGTGTTTCCTTGGGCTGCAGTAGCAAAAGGCATTTCTAGGGGACGGCAGTGTTCACTGCTGTGCTTCACACACTCTGGCTCCTGGGCTGGGGCTGAGAACAGCACTGGCAGCCCTAGGTAGTGATGCCAGGACCTGGCACACTCAGGTGTGGGATGGAGCAGAGATGGTTGGGCTGGAGCAACTCTGGACATGCTTGGGATCAGGATAACAACCTGCGGAGGCTGAGATCCCAACCAGGAGGCAGAGGCAAGTTGAGGCAGCTGCAAGTTGAGGCTCTGGTGCTAAGCAGCAGCTGAACAGGAGTTGAAATGTTCAACCAAGGTGCCCAAATTCTGCCAAAATCTTACTTAATATGGCTATTGTATTTGCAGGTTGTAAGCACCCTTGTAAGAGTGGCAGCCTTTAATCTTGATGGCTTGTGCTCCTTTTGTGAAGTGGAGTTATGAATGTTCAGCCCCGTTTAGAAGATTGCTGATATCTCTGGGTGAATGTTCCTGCAGACAACCACAGTATTCAAGATACAGCATTGTGTTCTCTGCCAAATTCTCACATCAGTTTCCAAGCAGAATCAATGTCCTTAGGGGCAGTCAGTGAGGTTGTAGAGTTTGGTGTTTTTTTCAGGGATGCTGTAACTGCCCAGGAGTGAATCTCCATGAAGAGCTGGGGACAGAGGATGGCTGTAAACGCTCATTAACACTGGTGGGTATGGCATGACCAGGTTGAGGGGCTCACAAATCCCCTCACCTCCAGCATCCGGCACTGCACAGAACTCACTGCTCAGGGCTGGGCACAGAACCAGTATTTTAGGATTAGTTACGGTTGCACACAGCTGTCATGTGTTTGCCAGTATTTTTCTGAGTGACAAAATTCAAGTGCTTTAATCCTTTTGGTTAATGGTAAGAAAAGCGGGTGGCAGTAGCTATGTCTGTCTCATGGACCACTGTCTGATCCTTGCTGTCCTTAACGCCTGTGTCAGAACTCTCTTGTGCCTCTGGCACTTCTCCAGCCCCTGCACCCCATTTTGTTCCTAACATGTTTTGTTTTGCTGGCTGAGCATTTCCTCAGTAATGTTTCCAGCCCCTGTGCTTCTCGCTTGTCATTCACTGTGGCTGTTTTTCCTCAGAGTGCCACAAAGCAAGCCCACCTCTCCTAGCCCCACTGCCCAACTCAGGGCTCCCAGCCTGGGGTGCTTAGGCTGCTTCAATTCCAGGACCAAGCTCCATGCCATAAGAAGAACAGAGCCACATTCTTAGGCTGATGTAAACTGGTGAAGCTCCATTCATGTTGCTCCACCTTATACAGGCTGAAAATACAGCTGAGAGTAAGTGAATAATTCTACTGAAATGCAGCCAGTGCTGAAGCACGTGGGGATGCTGAGAAGTGAAAGTCACTTCCATCCCTTTTTGGCTGATGAGCCACAAGTGAGTGCAGAAGCAAGGCTGCGATATAATGCATGAGTTAGTTTGCCTGTGCTAAAATGTCACTGATTCTGTGGAGAGATGCAGCAGCAGTTTAGCAGAGCGTAGCCCATGTGGCAGAGGTGCTCCTGTTATTTATATGGCTCCATCAGTGAACTCAGTGCAGCCTATCCTCCCGCATTTCAATGCAGCTCATTCCTAAGCAGGGCAGCACCAGGCTGCAACCAGCCTGGGGATGTTGCAGGGAAAGCCCCAGCTGCTCTCAGGCCTGCAAGGTGACAGCGCCGTCTTCCCTCAGGGACACAAATGCTTGCCAGAGCAGCAGAAAGGAGATGGATTAAGTGTCAGGAGAGGGAAGAGGTTTCCCCTCGATGTAATTCCATCCCTTTAATGTCTCTCCTTTCTGTCCACTGCAGTTCTGCAAAACACATCCAGACAGCAAGGCTTACCTTTCCTTTTGCTTTCTAGCAGGAAAGGTGAGGAAAAGAAGAAACATTCCATCTTGCAGCTTTAGATGTAAAGCACAGAGGTTAAAGGACAGATCTGAAGCAGGTTTAGGCATTCTTTTTGAATTATTCCCTCATTTCTTAGGGGGAGCTGGCAGGTTCCAGGAGGCTTTTCACGTGGTTAGGGGTAAGGACTGGGGTTGCAGGACTGTAGGCTGTGCTCTCCACACTGAAGGGAGCAGAAGAGCCAGGTTGTTGGGCAGGAGGAGGTGGAGCAAGAGGCTTTTCCCAGAACTGTTCTTGTATGCAATCATGGGGTTTTCCCAGTGGGAAACAGCAGCAGCAACTGTGCTATCTACTGGGTGGGAGCGAGCACTGTCTGCACTACAAAGCTGCACCCTGGGAAGCACTGCCTTGACCTGAAAGTGGAGTTTATTAACTCCAGATTTTTACAGCGTAGCTGGCACGCCAACAACATTGTCTGAACACAATGAATCACTTGCAGATATAAACCAGGGGAAGGCATCTCCCACTGCACTGACCTGAGTCACGCGTGGCCATTGTGCCAAGTGCCAGCTGCACACAGGGGTTCTCACCGCCTGCTTGATGAGCACAGCCAGTGGTGGTGGCAGCTGAACACAGAGCATGGGTGCCTTGAACAGCAGACTTGCCTGTTACTTAACAGGAAAGAGACTGCCTGGGGCTAATTCGTCACTCAGCAGGGGGAGAAGGAGTTACAGGTCCTGCTTAGCTGCAGAGAGGCTTTAGAGGACAGCTGTGGGATTTATCTCTGATGAAGGAAGTAGGGCAATAGCTATCGCCGTCCCAACCATCATGATCCTTTTACTGCTTTGAGATCCCTAGAAACACATTTGCTGTGGTATCTGTCTACAGGAGCAGATAGGAAGGCCAGAAAGGCTACCTCCCACTGCTGCTTGCAGCTAGAAGTAACCAACTGTGGAGCTGAGCTGGTAGAATGAAATGTATTTCTACTCTTCACCTGCATGCCCACGGCATCATCCACCTGTGGGAAAGGGCCAGACAGTGAGCACCCCTCTTATCACTGCAGCAGGCTTGCACTTGCTCTGCAGGTTGAGGGCTTGAAGCCCTGCTAGCCATGCTAGGAGGAGTTTTTTATAATGTGTCCATAAGAAAGGCTCTAAAGGGAGTTGGATGCAGGAAGAACAGCTGGCAGGACGGGGAAAACAGGAAACCCTCTTTGCTTCATTCCTTCGGCTGGATATGATGTCTGCCCTGCAAATACTGCTGGAGATCATGTGCAGGAGGTTGGGGAGGTGAATGAGCTAGTCCTGTCTCTTTTAGACAAGAGAAAGGCTATGCCTTAAGGGGTTGAATTGAGGTCAGATTGGAAACTGGAACTCTGAAAATAAACCTTTTTCCCCCAAAATGGTGCTGTAAAAGCCTTGTACTCAGGTAGAGGATTATAATTGTTGCACACTGAAAAAAATTCTGCTGCTGCTAGGTATGGTAGGAATTGCTGGGTCAATGTTTTGTGCTACTGAAGTCCGTCATGAACCTTTTTTTTTTTTTTAAATAACTATTCATTTTGACCCTTCCAATTTCACTTTGAGCATGAACTTCAACGGGGGCAATTTCCTGTTTGCACCAACACCACAGACCACGGTGTTTGTTTTTGACTGGGCCTTGCTGGCATTTCTGCAGAACGAATACAGTTATCAAATGTATCCAGATCTTAAAATTCAAGTGAGAGCAGCTCTCGTGGGTGCAGGGATATGCATAGCAGAGAGAGGTGGAATAAAAGTTCAATTATTTTTCTTCCTTTTGTGTTGCAGGACAAACCTTCCAGAAAAATGAAGTTTCTGCCACATGTTTTCCATAACTAGCCAAGTAAAATATTATGTTTTAAAGCATTCAAGGTCAGAGGAATAAGTTGGGCTCAGCAATTTTTCTTCCTTGCAATAGCTTCTGCTGAATGCAATCTTTAAAAGTACGCATGTGAGGGGCCAGATCCTGACCCCCACTGCATCTGCTCTGCACTGCTGCTGAAAATGCAGAGCAGGCAGAAAGCTGGCTTAGCTGGATTGCTGGAGATTATTACCCTGACCCAGTTTGTCAGCCACAGGGCAGGAGCCTGAGCACTGTGGCCAGGGTAGGGCAGAAGGAATTGAGCCTGCGATGTCATCCGTGTCTGGGGACTTGTTGGGTGGGATTGCAGCTGCCCCCGTTAGTGTTCCAAAGGTGGGGTGGTCCTTGGCTGCTCTCGAAGAAGGGCTCTGGTCACAGGCAGCAGCCAAAACTCTGTGTTCCAGACTGAGTTTTTCTTTAAGGCTCTGACTAGGTTGGCTTCTGCAGCCTTTTTTTTTTTTCTTTTTTCGTTTCAAATTGATTTCTTCTCTTAACAATCATTCGGCCTTGGCTGATTTATAAAACGTCTGCGTGATTTAATAAAACGTCTGCACTGAGTTCACCTCTGATCGTCCACCTCTGGATTTCCAATTCTGCCTGTTCTGTTTTCTCACAAATTGACCTGAGCTTTCCTCAGAGGTGTGGATGCTGAAAGAGAGCACAAGGAGGAAGTCTCGGTTTTCATTACAATGTAATATTATAAAACATACTTCTTTCTTTTGTAATAACGGAGAACAGATTGAAAACATGACCTGAATATACTCTACAGGCTCAGTAACTGGAAAGCAAAGAATAAAGAACCAGAAATTCACTGAGTTCTTTGTTTACATGGGTTTTTAAACTAGCATCAAGATTTTGGAGGCCTCATTTGCAGATTTGTCCTTTGAAACAAGCACTGCTGGGGTCCTACTGAATACTGCAGGACAACTGTTCCAGATTGCTGTGCATTTTCCCTGCTCATTAGTCCCTTAACCTGCCCAAGATCCTTCTGTTTATAACCCAAATCAATTTCTTCTGGATTTCATTTACAGAAGCCTGCAGACCTTGACTGTGTAAGGAAGCTCCCTTTGAGATTGCTTAGGTTGCTTGTGCTCGCATGACCTGATGGAGCAAGGATTGGTGCATTTCCCAGGGGATGGGTGTCTGGCTGTGTCTACTCTGGAGCTGGTTGCTGCAGGGTATGAGTAGGTTTTCTTAATGTCCTCTTCCAAAGACAGATGATAAGTGGCCTCAACTCAGTTCTCAATACGTGAGCTTTGTTCTTTTGTAAGATAAAGCAAGAGAAAAGGGAAAATATGGAAAGACAGACCAACATCACAAGTAAAGAGTATGTAGATCACATTTAATGTTACCATACTTGGCATTAAATGAAATAAAGGCCATTTACCCTGAAAAGTTAACAGGCATGGGACAGACAAGTAGGAGCCTTTTAATCCTCTTGGGGTTTCTTGTGTTCTGCCAGCTGCTGGGGTTGCTTTTCTGCCTGGGTTTGCCCAGTATTGGCCCTTGGCCTGGCTGGAAGTCCCAGGGGCACCCCATGAGACAAGAGGCTGTGATATGAAACCTCATATTCTTTGCAGACACATTGAAGTGGCTGAAAGTGCAGGGTGGCACTTCTTAAAGGACACTAAGTAAGTTGTAGGGAGAGGGGAGGAAAATGCCCAGCTTGGGGATTAAGTCTTACCCACCTGAAGGCTTTGAGAACTCCCCTCTCCCTCTTCCTGTCCAGGACTCCTAAATATCTTAGAAAAATTTGCTCCAAAGTAATCATCACTTCAGTTGAACATTTCTGCCTGCTTAGTGTTGAGAAAGGAGTCTCATCAAAGTCCCCTCTTGCTATGTGGAACTGTTGCCATACCATTATAGCATGAGGGATGCATGGGTCCTTAGAAGGCAAACTGGATGTCTACCTGTGCAACCTGGGCTAGGGAGCTGCTTTGGCAGAGGAGTTGGACTCAATGATCTCTAGAGGTCCCTTCCAACCTCTACAGTTCTGTGATTCTCTGATTAGTCCTCCAGCTGCATGTCTCAAGCTGATGTTGCTTTGCAGTGAGGCTGTCAACAGCAGCTGGAGGGCCTTGATCCTGGGAAAGAATATGTTGGTTGCTTGGGTTGGTTTTAACTATTTAACGCTTTGTCAGCAGCCCAATGCTTCACAGCACAGCTTGGAGATGAGATGTGCCACTGTCTTGGAGCTTGAGGCCTGTCTGTTTCGGGCCAGGAAGATGGATGGGCTTACAGTGCTGTTTGAAAGCTGCACCGACCTGTAAGTCACTGTATTATTTACATAATTTTGTCTTTCTCTTTTACATCTGTATTTTAAACATCCGTTATGAGGCAGTACTGCTTTTAGTGGCGAGCCAACTTTTTCTTCTAAAACACATGTACCCTAAAGCCTAGTATTTTATTTCCTTTGTTCTGATTTATTGCTGTTGCCTCACCACATATGCTAGGCACAGATGAGAAAAACTCTCCAAACCAACACAACAGCCCTCTCTACTCACTTCTCCAGACCACATACATCAGGATTAACACACTTGAGTCTATTATATCAAATGATTCAGCAATGAACTAATTTACCTTTAATTTCTTAGCTGCTTCCAAGTAGAAATGTTGATGGAGAGTGAGTATCTGTAGGTTAATAGTGTGAAGACTGAGCTAAAGCCCAATGAAAGCTGCTGTAGGAAACAGAAAACTGGGATGGATGTTAAATCTGGAGAAAGAACAAGATTTATATATATATATATATATATATATATGTTGACTGTATTTTGTAAATCTAATGAAGGATTTTGTGGCTATCAGTTTCTGTTTTTCTTCTGTCAGTACCTAAAATGGCCATCTCAAAAAATGAACTCTCTTCCACAAAGGGCTCTATGATATCTTGGGGTGAGCTTCAAGCAATTGCAGTCACTGATCACTTAAAGAAATGGACTGTTACTGTGAAGACTGTAGAGGTGCTTGAAATAGAAAAGTTCTACTAAAGCTGGCTTTCCTGGGGGTTGTTCAGCCTTGACAAAAGCAAAGGGCTAAATTATTTTCACTGATGTTTCTACTAAAGAGGGCGTCATCTTCTCCTCCTCAAACATAAAGCAACAGTTTAGAGGCCGAGCTGTGACTGTGAGTCAAGTGGATCTGGGCAGAGAAACTGGTTAAGAACTTGGGAGTTCTAAACCACCTTCTGCACCCTCAGGCACAGCCAGAAAATGTCTCAGTCCATCCCCACAACTGGTTTTGTTTTGATTCTTCAAAAACACACCTATTCATGCCAGAGTTTCTGATACACAGAACGTGTGATGGATGCCTGGTGCCTAAGCTGTGCCTTTGGCAGGAGGAGGTGTCTCTCTTTGCCACCTCCAGGACAGGTATGGGCAGAGCCCTCACTGCAACATTGTTTGGAACATGGTGCGAATATCTGCAGTGTTATGTGGAAGAACTTTAAAACAATTTGCAGTTCACACAAAATCCACACTTGCCATTTGTGCCACACTTGACCATGTGGGCCAGGAGTAGAGCAGCTGGCAGAGCCATGTGCCATGTCAAAGTGCTGCTATCAGCACTGCAGAGGATTTGAGCAACTTGCAAATAGGTAAATGCCATCAAATTCAACAACAACATTGGGGTGAAGCCTCTGCCTTCCAAAGACAGATACTTTGTGTTTGCACTGGCTGTGCTAGCAGAATGGTACCCTTTCCTCCAAGAACACCATTGGCTTTAGCAAAACCAAATTGACATTCTTTATCTTTTCCTAGTGGGGAAACATACTGTGTCTCAATGCCCTGTGAGCACAAAGGTCCAATAAGACTGCATGATTGCAACGGAAGGGGTATCCTGACAGTGGGGGAACACGATTAACATTTATCTTCTCAATATTTTCCTTCTTTCCACAAACCAACCCAAAAGCAGACTGTGCTCTGTCAGGTACCCTCGCACTGATGGCTGTTCAAGCTGCTTTTCTTTGCTCATTTTCTCCCTTTGAGGCATGCTACTGATGTGAAGCTTGTTGTCATATTCAGGCCTGTTAACTGTGCTGATTAACAAAGGAGAGCATTCAAAAGCTGGCCCAGAGAGGTTATTTTTTTTCTCCTTTTTAAATGGAAACCAGCTTCCCTAGCAAACAATATTACGGAATCTGCTCCCTTGAAACCAATATGAGGCAACAGCAGCAGTTGCAGCCAGTTGCAACATCTCATCTTGCTAGATGGAGGCACACTGTGTTACAAGTGGTGCTGCTAGCAAAACTTCAGTGAAGGAGGGGCCTTCTGAGATATATCTTGTTGGGAGTTGCAAACTTGTCTGAGATGAGCTAAAGACCTAATTTTGCTTGGTTTCTGTGAAGAATGAGCTCCAAGTGCTCGAGCTACGTTCGATGAAACTAAGCTTCAGTAACTGTAGACCTGAATTTGATAGAATTTGGACCAAGAAGTTACTTCTAATGGAAATTGGGTGAAACTTTGACCCCAAACAAGCAAAGCTTCTTGATTTTGAATATCTTTTTACCATTTATTTGAGGAAGTCAGAGAGCGTGATAAAACAGAAAATCAGCATTGGCGTGTAAAAGTGTCACCTAATTCCTAAAGGCAAAACCAAATTGTAATATAAAATGGTCAGACCACTGCTGTGATGAAATTCAGAACACAAATACTGTATCATTCATTAAGCATCTTTACAATCATGTATAGTTATAAGTTCCTTTGGGAAGGATTTTAAATGATTTTTGAGTCTGACTCTGCAGTGCTTACTGCAGAGTACTTGGTACCAAAGTCCAGTAAATGACTGCAACCAGTATGGCATGTGAGACCCCTGGAGGCATTCTTAAGGGGAGAACACTGATTTGGGGCAGGAAAATGTCAAACCCCAATTGTATGGTTTAAACTATTCATGAGAAGGTCTTTCTCAGAAAGATTTAAGAGTATTGAGCCCTTCTTTGTTTTCTTAGAAAACAGGAAATGAGTTTCAGTTCTGCTGTTAACTGATTTCTTAGGTGACTTGCTTCCTATGATAAATTCTGGGGTCTGGAATGCTACAGAAATTATCTGAGGGCATTTTCAACACTTCAAAATTAAAATCAAATTGTTGAAATTGTGGCAGCATTTAAATGAAAATTATTTTATCTAAACAAACACTTGAAGACTTTTGTACCTTTTTTTTTTAATCACAAGAACATTCTTAACACAAACACCTTTGCTTTGTGGTTTCTGAAGTATTTAGCCTGCACTTCTAAAACCAAATGTGCTAAGGATGTAATCGAACTCTAGATTTTTGACTAAAGACTAGATGAGCAAGGAGGGCTAGTTTTTTGTCCAGCACAGAGACATAAGTAGGTGTAACAAGAAATACCATTCCTGTTTCTGTGCCCTGTGGTGTCTGGGCAGCAGTACTGGTGCAGATTTATGCTGTGCACAGAGGCTTGAAGCGTGGGGCCAAGCATCTGGGTCCTGTGCAGCTCATGGCAGGAGATAGGACCTAGCCAGGACATTTGCTGTTGTGCAGATGTTCTGATATTCAGAGGCTCCTCTAGGAGGGCCATTGCTGTTCCTTGGTAGGCTTTCAGCCCTGCTAGGGTAAGGCTGTGCTGTTGCCCCATGCAGATATTTGGTTGCAATTGCTGGGTTGGTAGCTGGCAACGGGAATGAAAAATGAATCCAATGTCCATAAAAGCAGTGGCTGAGAGTTCCTGGAAACACATTTAGGTAAAGGAGGCTGACCTGGAAGATGCCAGCTGAGGATGATTTAACAGACTCCATCCTGTATATGAGTAGTGAATGAAGGAATCTGTGAGCTAGTCCCCTCGGCAGCATGTTACTTGTTGTTACTGACTAACTGCAGGTCTGGTGGGTTGGTTAGCACAAACAATCCTTCCCTAGAGACATGAGCTGCTAGCTCAGCCTCAGGTCAGCAGTCGGTGCTGGTGTCAGAGCAGGGAACCAGTGCTGTCGGTGTGCTCTCAGGGGTGCAGAGCAGAAAGCATCCCTGCTGGGAGTTGGATGGTTGTTCTAAACTAAACAGAGCTGCATAAAACCATTTCAACCCTATGGGCATAGCGGTCTTTCAGACTACAATGCTGGAATGCTCTTTTCCAGTACATACTGCTATAGGTTGCAGAGGTAACACTGTCCCCCTCAGCTTGCTTCTGCCTACCTACCCAGGCCAGGCTCAAGCTGGAAAAGCAGAAATATGGGAAGAGATAGGATACCCCAGAAGCTTATGCTGGCTGGGAAAAGGATGTGGAGCATGTCCAAATAAGAATAGTCTGGAAAGAGTTTGTGATGGTCTGTTATTTCACTATTAGCTAAGAGATGTGAGGTTTCCTTTTCCAGATGAGCACATTTCATCTATTGCATAAGATGGCAATTACTCCTTGAGAGATGTAACAGTTCTGCTAATTTAATGAGTTACTCATGCAAATTAACTGCATCCATCATTGGAAAGGCCTTTTTCAAGTCCCACAAGCATGTTTTAGACCTCTTGATAAAGCTAGTAGCATGCTAGTCTTTCACAAGCAGAAAGACCCTCAAAAGTATGCAAGTTATTGCTGGCATGTTGTATTCTTGACATGCCAAGGAAACATGGATTATTTTTACACAAACAGGCCAATCCAAATGGTTCCTTAGCAAGCTCCATAAGAACTCCTGAGAAAGTAAAAGGCATAAGAAAATCATTGTTCCTGAATTAGGTTTCCAAGATGGATTGTGCTGTCACACTTTTGGTAGTTCATTTGCACTCATTTGGGCCTCTGATGAATTATGGGGATAGTAAACGGAAGGGAAAAAAAACGAGGACAAGGAGATAATTTTCATATTTGCTCTTTTAAGTATTTATCATCAAATGCAGACTGTGACAAACTGCAGACACTTCTGGAAGTTCTTTTTACAAGCTGCTGACTGGCAGGTGATTGTAGGTGTTGAGAGGAAAGGGAGCTCTGCTGAAAGCATCGGGCAGTGCTGAAGCAAGGTTACTGGGGTGTCCTGAAATCTCCTGACACTGCAGCATACAGACTGTGCTCTATGATCAACCTACAAATACTGGAGGCTGTTTTGAAACTCCCTATTAAGGACTACACATGCTGACTGCAGTATCTAGGTGAGGGCAATTGGATATCACAGCTATGGCCTCAGCTCAGTTTTCCTTTCTGAGCTGGTATTCCTTTGTAGGGTTCTTATTATGTTATTAGATTACCAAAACCAAATTATGACACCCACCAAGGCTGAGTCCTATGACTGAGATTGAAAAAGTAGAACCTGCTCTTGGTTAGCACTTCTCTTTCACAGTGTAGGAAACTATTTTTCCACACAGTGAAGGGGATTTTTAACAGAAAAAGAGATGGAAAACATACATAAACATTGGCACTTTTTCACACCCCCTCATCCTTAGCTGCTCCTTTGGGCTGTGTTTGTACAGATTTCGTACCCGTGCCAAATTCAGTTGCTGCACTTGTTCGGGCTGGGTGTGGACACAGCCACCTAATTCCAGCTTCGTTTTGGCCCTGCTAGTGTCATTAAGGCTAGATTCATGTGAATAATTATTGATAACTGTATTTTTTCTCAGTGCAAGGGTAGTTCTTTTGGAAATATTTTCTCCCAGGAGAAACATCAGGGAAGAGGCTACTTCTGTGCCAATGAGCTCCCCTGCAACTGAGTGCTCTTTCAGCTATGCTGATGCAACACAGCCCTTGAGATAGTGCTGCTCCGTGGTGTGCACTGGATCTACATGAACCTCTGACACAGAAGTTCACAGTGAATTGCCTTTTTCCTTTTCGAAGGGCAACTTTTAAATGCAAGGTTTTCTCTCATCTGGTGAGAAGCAAGAAGGATCTCTGAATGTTGTGCCAGCACAACAGCAGACAGCAGGGGAGGAAACCAAGGCAAGCACTTCTGATGCACTTGTGGATGGCTGATACTGCCATTTCCTATTTTTATCCTGATACACCACTCCTGAGAATTTGAGCTAAGTTTCCTTTTTATTTTCAGAAAGAACATTCAGCAGGTTAAAATTCAGCATCATGAGCTGGCCTGGAGATGGGGTTTGCTGCGGATTCCCCACTGAGCTGCCACGCACAAATTGTTTCTAAAACATGGCTCAGGCACTGCGCTGTCACAGGGGCTGATCCAGCACAGAACCTGCTTGGCATTCTTGAAGAGAAATTACCCAGTGCTGCAACTTGCAATTTATAATTGATTGCATATTAATATCCAAAAAAGGCAATAAAATCCACTCTGTGTTTTTACAAAGGAAAAAAAAAAAAGTACTACAAGCCAAGCAGTGGAAATCTGGAGAAGTCCTCGGCTGGCGCAGAGCTGTGCACAGTGCTGTTTCTCCCTTAATTACAAGCAATTTCAAATCATCTCCTTCCTTCAAAGGAGGATTTTGTTCAGTGTCTGCATTAATTTTAATCTCACGGACGTGATGCTCCCTTGGAACGTGTCCCTCGTGCTGTAACAGCAAGACGTGCTGCCGCTTTTGTCCCTGCCACTTGGGAAAGGCACAGCTCCTGCTGCTTGTCCCTGCAGCCATGGGGCTGTTACTATCATTACACCGCCCTTTAAAGGGAAAGAAAACAGAACAAAACCCATCAGCAGCCTTTTTCCCCCCCAAAGAGTTCCCTTTTATTTGTAGTGCTCAAGCCAGGCTGTGCAAGTGCTTCCGGAAAATGAGTGATTTAAAATGTACAGCACTGCACTGTAGCAGAAAGCTTGTTATTCAGCATACTAATGATTTCTGACTCCAGTATTTATGAAACGCCATGTAATAACTAGCTAACCACAATGCAAATAGTGCAGAATCAGTGCCTTTTATCATTTTGGCACTTTAGTGCATAAACATATTCTAGAGTCGCTTAGGGGAGAGGGAGGAGGGGAGTTGCTGGGAATTAAATAATGTTTTTATGACTTCTAAAATATGGCATTGAATTTCATAATCTGTAACACTCCATATATGTAGTCCACGTTATGCATTTTATTAGTCTCAGTGGTTTACATTGCAAAGGTCACCTGCAAAGAGAAGATGTACGAAGGCTGTTTTGTGGAACTGGGGGGACCCCACTGGGATGGGCTGTAGTTGCATACCTACGCCACGCTGGGACACCAGAACTCATCCCCAGCTAGTTTCGTTTCAGGAATGATGAAAGCTGGATTACAAAGCACTTACTAACTGAGGCTTTCTGGCCAGCACATACCACTAGAGGACAAGTCTGGGTTTTGTCAAGCCCCAGATGAATGACCCATCACCACCAGAGTAACGGGGAGGTCTGAACATCCACAAATGACAACTGGAATTAACTGAAGTGTGAAGGGGAAGGAGGATGGGCTGCAGCTCCAGGTGGATTTCTGGGTAGTCCCATGTGGTCTCCAGGAACAACAGGCAGGTGCTTCCTAGAATGTGCAATTCCACAAAATACTGTCCATAAAACCAGGTCTCACGGGCTCCTTTATAAGCTTGCTTGATGCTACAAAGAGTTGTGGATCATGTGCTTCCATGCTGGGAGAAGTGCTTGCAGTAAGACAGTAAGTAGATAAGTAAGTAGATAACAGTAGTTATTTAGCACCTTGCTGGTAAGAGGCAGAGTGATTGTGGAGCACATCAAGCTTCAGAAAATTGACAATGAAAATAAGAGAAAGCCACAGCTGCTTGTGGCAGTAGATGTTGGGCAATTGAGCATGTTGGTGGGTGGGTTTCCCTCACTGTGTGGTGGAGCGAACCTGGCCCACAGAGCTAGTGTTAGCAACCTTGGGGAGGCTTAGCAGTGCTGTAATGCTGCCAGCTCCTTGTGCATGTGCACAAGTCCAGGAAAGGGTCCTGAAGTCCTGGTGGATCCACCTGGGCCCTGCTTAGTCTGAATTTACAGCCCTTGGTAGACTTGTGTGACATGCCATTTCCTTAGTGCTCTACCTGTTGGCCTTAAAAATTACAAGGAGTGTGATGTAGTGTACGTTTTGCTGAAACTAAGGAGCTGATTTTCCCTTTCCATGTTAAGATACTGTTTTCTGCATTTCAGAAACAGACCCACAGTCTTCAGGCTTTTTAACCAGATAACATTTTCCAAAACAAAAGCTTCATGGAAAGTGAAGATTTGTAAAAGATGCAGAAGTGAAGTAATGATTTTTATCATTCCAAATGCATGACTACTCTGACTTCCTTTTTCTTTCCCTTTTCAGGTGAAAAGAAATGGATCAACAGCTGACACTGAGAGAGGTAGGAAGTTTTCACTTCCTTTCAAGACTCCATATTGCATATTTTTCCAGACTATTCTATAAATAAAAACAATCATTAAGATATAGTGCCTCTGGCTATAATATCCAAGGATAAGTATTTGAGATGCAATGAGAGATGCTCAGGGAGTTGATAAGTCTTCAGGAGAAAAAATTTCTTGAGATCAATTTCCTGATTCAATAGTAAAGTCTTCCTATCATACAAAATGTAATGTGATTGTCCATGGCTCTAATAAAATCTCGATTTTTCCACCAAGCTTTCATCTATAAAAATCAAATTTATCCAGCATTAGTCTGCATTTTGAAAGAAATAGGTTTTTCTTGATATGATATTAATCCTTCATGATGCATTAATATGGGAGAACAATTATTTGTTGCGTTTTCTTCAAACAGAAATGATCAGCTGGGAGATAGGCATAATAATTGTCTTTGTCCTTCATTGTCACAGGCCATTAGCTAATGAATTTGAGCTGTTCTTGGCTCTTGCTCCAATAAGAAAACTACATTAGAGATCTTGTAGCCTCAGTGTTATATAAAACCTTTCTGTGGGTTTTATTTTGGTCTCACTGAGGTGATGCTGCCCTGCACTGAGAAATGCATCATGACTTCGCAGCAAACAGCGAGGTCAACATTAACTGCTGTAGTGGGTCTAGCAAACTGAAGTCCATCAACACTTAGTAATGTTGTCTCATGCTACAGCCTCTTTGTTTGGTTCCTTCTAATTGAGGCAGACTTTTCATGCCTGCTTGTGTGACAGTTTCAGGTTGATCTTTTGGGTGGAAAGATTTGCTAAACTTGTTCAACTCTTCTAAGATGGTAGGAAAAAGAAGTAGCTTTAGCAGTGCCTTAAATAAGCAACATGAGCACGTGACTGTAAGCTGCACCATCCCATCACCTCAAGGTTTGCCCTCTCAACAAGAAGGCTGACAAAAGAAAATCCTGTGACGGTAGAAGTGCTCTTCTCTGTCCTCCTGAAAAAATCCACTCACATCCTGGCCATGTTTACAAAATATCACATTCTAATGTGCAGCAGAATTTATTTTGCATTCAGTCCTTCTCCAACAAAATGATTTTGGTCTGCTGGGAGGGAAGTGCATTAGAAATCATAAAAACTAGAGTACAAGTCTTACCATTCCTATTGACCGTAGCACGTCTTGGCCCACTGCAAGGCATGTGGGAATGTAAACCCTACCTTTAAAGGTAGGTGAACATCAATACTCTTCTGTTGCAGAGATAACTAAGAGGTTGTATAAGATACCCTTTGGCAGAGCTGGGAATGGACATGACTTTCGGTCCTTTTCTCCAACTGCTTCTCTGCTCTGTGTTGCTCCTGTGCATGGCTGGCACCACTGCTCCTTCTGCAGCCCAGAGAGCATGGGATGGCCTCTTCCTGCAGCTCCTCCTCCCTCAGCCCTACTAGGCTCCTTCAGCAAGAGCTGTGTTCTCCCTTTTCCCAGCAGAAGAGCCACAGCTCGCCAACCCCACCACCTGGGTTGCAAGAGTGCTGTGCTGAGGGCAGGTGTCAGGCAGCCATCACCCACTGCCCTAAACCAGCAACACTTAGAGCCTGCTGACAGAAGCTGATACACGCACAGGTAAATTCAACATGCATGAAAGGACTGTCAGACAAATTAATCTCTCTGACAGCTTTCTTTTCAACAAGCATTGAACTGTTATTTCTCCAGGGCTTTGCCAGAACATCCGATTTATTTGTTGTTCCCCTAAACAGGCAGATATGCTAGTGGATGATGCAGGAACTTTTGTTAGGAAGAAAGAGGCTGAGATGCCCTCACTTTTTGTTGTTGTTGTGTGTTTCCTTCGCTGAGCTCCAGAGCTCTGGGTAGAGATGGAAGGTGAGCCTGTGGTGACTGATTAAGTTTGTTTTTTTTATTGTAGCTCTACAGAGCGGTCAAAGCATTCACTCCTCTTGGGCATGTGTCAGTAAGATTCCCAAAAATATTCAGAGAAAGGAATCTGCGTGTCCCTGCCCAGGCTGTGGAGGAAAAGCAGTTGACTAGTGCGACCTCTTTCTTCATCTGGGACTCTCTGAGCAGTCCCTCACAGGGACAAATGGTGGGTAAGGCTGTTTGTCCTCCACCAGCCAAACGCTGCCATGATCTGGCAGAATGAGTCTTACAGCCCATCTTTAGTGAGCTCCAGCTTGTTTCTTCCTAACTATGCATCTGACCTCTCACTCCCTAAGTTATCCTGGAGATATCCAAGGTCAGACTGGACGAGGCTCTGAGCAACCTGATCAAGCTGTAGGTGTCCCTGTTCATTGCGGGGGTGTTGGACTAGGTAAGCCAGCCTTTAAGGGTCCCTTCCAACACAAATGATTCTATGATTAGCACCAGGATGGAAGGGCTGAGGTCCCATTCTGTGCTCTGGAGAGATCAGCTCTCTGTGTAAGCAGAGCACTATAGGAGTTAGTCAACATTTGCACATTGTGACTTCAGTACACACAGTGCTAGAAGTGTACTAGGAGATTAATAAAGACTTAAAGTAATACACTCTGTTGAAATAATTTGCAATACTGTTAAATACATGCGGGTTAATAGTGAAAAGCAGTTTCTGAGCTTGGAATTGCATAGTTTGGGCATGGCTGAGATTGTAAAAATGGGAGCAGGCAATTTTACAGTAAACTTTACAAGATGGTTGCAGAACCACAGAATCGCAGGGGTTGGAAGAGACCTCAAGATACCATTGAGTCCACCCCCCACCCCTCCCTGCTAAAGCAGGTACTCTTCAATAGGTTGCACAGGAGGGCATCCAGCTGGGTCTTGAATATCTCCATAGAAGAAGACTCCACAACTTCTCTGTGCAGCCTGTTCCAGTGCTCCCCCTTACTGTGAAGAACATCTTTGGTATGTTAATATGGATAAGGTCTCCTCTGAGCCTCCTCTACCCCAGACTGAACAATCCCAGCTGCCTCTGCTGCTCCCCATCAGACGTGTGCTCCAGACCCTTCACAGCTCTGCTTCTCTGAACACGTTCCTGAGCCTCAATGTCTTTCTTGTAGCAAGGAGCCCGACCCTGAACACAGCACTCGTGGTGCAGCCTCACCAGAGCTGAGTACAGGGGGATGGTCACATCCCTGGTGAGGATTTCTTTGGATGTGATCTGTGCTGGCCTGTGCATTGTTAATGCCCCCACTTTGAGGCAGCATACCTCTGTTCCTAACATGGTGTAGATCCAAAGTTAACTAGGCGTTCTCTTTAAAGGCGACATATGATATTGTATTTGGACAAAGAGGAATTTCCTATATAATCTTTGGAGACAGCTGTGTTACATTTTTATGATTTCTCTGGCATTTATGCAGTTATTGAAATACAGTTAAAAGGCTTAAGATTTTTCCAGAATGATATTCTGACTGCATGTCCAACTATGCGTTTTCTGATATACAGGATCTCAGAGTAAAAAAAAAAAAAAAAAAGGTATGGGCTCCACAACTGTAACACCTCGACTTCTGCATCAACAGTTTCTTTAGATGCCTCCATGAACCTCCACCTGCAGCTGGTTGATGACATGAGACGGGTGTGTGTCTGGGAGCTAGAAAGCATGTCTCCCTCTGAACTTGCTCCATCTCTGATTTTCTGCCAGTGCTCTCGGAAAAGAGGCTGTTCAGATTCTGCTTTTCTGGAGAAGAAGTCTCACTTTCTCACTTGTGCTGCCATATTCATCTGAAATGTTTTATTTGCAAATCCCAGCCACAGGTTGCTTGCTCATCTTGACTACAGCTTGTCTTTCCCTTTCAGCTGTCTCCACAGAGTGCTGTCAGCAGGTTGTGTAATGACCAATTAGGTTATGAATAAAGTATATGTTAAAAAAGAAGGTTGTGCTCGAAGTTAAAAAGAATTTCTGAGAAGACAAAAAGAAGTTATTACAATGAGGAAAGAGAGAACAGTTCCAGAAAATCAAGGTCAATATTCCTGAAGGGCATCTTAAATTAAATCAACAGCTGAATTACTTGAAATGTGGTATTTATTTAAAAAAAAACAAAAAAACAATAAAACAAAACCAAAAAGAAAAACAGAGAAAGAAACTCTTAACCTCATTAATGCTGCACGATGTCCTAAACAAGCATAATCTTACTTTGCAAAAAGGCAAGGGAGACCACACAGGAAGGGTATAGAACTGGAAAAGGTACAGAAGACACTAAGCACAATGAAAGGATCGAAAGTTGTTATTTATGGACAAAGCACAGGCTGCTTTTTTCTTTTTTTTCCTTTTTCTTTTTCTTTTTCTTCTTCTTTTTTAAGAGAGAAACTGAGGCTACAATGAGAGGTACAATTCTAAAGCTGGATGACAAAACTCGTTAACTCATTCAGACCATTTACAAGCAAACGAACATAAAACTGACTGGAAATAATGTTGGGAAAAGTTCCTTGAAGAAATCAGTTCTAACCCAGAGTTCTGTATTGCAGAATAAGGAAGTGCTGTCTGCAGTGCGTGGCTCTCCACCATCAACACCCCATCTTTTGTCTTGGCTCCAAGGGCTTCTGCATTTCAGGAATGTGACTCCTGTCCTTGACCTGTCTGTAGATAAATACGTTTTCTCCCTTACTGCTGAGTGCTTTAGGAAGAATTTCAGCCACATAGAGGTGAGATACAGGAAGGACAGGTGAGGGTGTTTCTCATCCTCCCTTTTGGAACCAGACTCTTGGCTTTACCTACAGGACCTTGGGCTGGGCAGGAGCACCCAGCGCCTCTGGGGTGGTGCAGGGAAGCTGTTTGCAGGGGCTGTGACGTGAGGCTGCCACCCAGGGAGTGGGCTTTTGGGGCACCCCTTCTGGCCTGAGCACACCAGGGTCTCACTACACAGCAGGTGCAGGCTGAAGTCAAGCAGGAGAAACACTACATAGGTCAGCAGGTTGGGAGGAGGTAAGTACCACTCTGGCCTGTTGGCCTCTGTCCATGCCAGAGTGTTAACAAGTCTAACACAGCACATCCTGTCTCTTTGCTGGTAAGGCAAAATCCAAACTGAGTTATTTTTACACTTAGGGCTACTTCCTCAAGAGCAACACAGAGCGTGTTGCTTAAGTCCTATGCCTTCTCTATAGGCCACAGTAGCAACGGGACTAATTCTGCAGTGAGGGAGTCACCTTTCCTCAGGTGCTGCTCACAAAGTCAAGCTTTCATTGCACAGAGAAAATGAACAGAACCTAGTGGGCACTGCTTATTGCAGAACTGAATTTTAAAGCACTGCAAACCAGACCAGGAGGATGGTGCTTTGCTCAGAACTGTGGAAGTCTGTGCAAATCCTCCACTACCTTTGTTAAGGTGGATCAAACTTTGGAAGGAATCTGGAAAGATAAGGAAGTTTGAGATGTAGCAGGCAAAAGCATTCCCTCAAAAAGTTGAACGCTCTTGCAAATTTGATATAATCCAATTAGTCAATTTCCTCAGTGACATTTCTGCAGGCTCGAGTACAGAAGGACGGGGAAACAGATTTATAATGATAGTTATTTCTAGAAAAGGTCATTTCTTTGCTGGTGAACAACCTGCCCTTAGTCATTCTGATGAAGAGGTGTTGAAGGAGAAGGGAGAGGCTGTAGAGCTTTAAAGATTAACAGGGAGTAACATAAGCAGAGCATAGCTAATCTTTCTATGTGGACCAGGAGGCTTGAAATCTTCCAACATCAGGATGAAGTCAGGGAATGGGAATCAAACTTATGGGGAAAATAAAAAACGAGCTTTTTGTAGAGTTTGTGACTGGAGGCTGGATGTCTTAGTGTCACCAGAAGGAAAGAAAAAGGGAACCACAGAGCACGAGCAGATATTTTTGGATAGCAAGAGTGTCCTTGGTGGGACCAGCTGCTTGTAAGAACCAGGTCAGGTTGCTCTGGGGACTCCCTGTTCACCCCCACCAGCATCCCAGCCTGAGCTCTGAGCATCCTGCTCTGTGCCGTTTCCAGGTGACAATGGGGGCACGCACACATATACACAAACACACTCCCACAGCTTTCTGTAGGTGAGGGAGACAGCAGTTTTGACAAGAATATTGTTCACAGAGATCTCAGCATATATATTATGTGTCTTTACGAAAATGGCATCTACCTATTAATCACATGGCTTCTTTCCTGCTTGCAGAAGAGCAGGTCTTTGGCACTGTACATAAATGTATGCACTGCTTGGTTTGTAATCAAGAGGAGCATTCAGGAGTCATGACAGTTGTTTATTCAGCTATTTAAGTCGCAAGTGAGCACCGGACACTTCTGTGCTACCAGTTTTGCTTCTGTTTTCATGATTAAGCTCAGAATATTTGCATGAAGTCAAAACGTGACTATTTCCCTAGATTTTGGCCCGGATCCTTAACCGCGTTCTCCAGCTGAGCGCGGATTTCTGCTGCACCGCTGCACAAACTGGGCTTGATGCGGGCAGGGCCAGTCACGACCGCTTTTGCACACGGCAGCGAAGCCAGCAGAGGGGTTCCCCACTAATCCCCCATCAGTGCTGCGGGCAAGGGAAAAGCTGCGGGGTCTCTGNTCCTTAACCGCGTTCTCCAGCTGAGCGCGGATTTCTGCTGCACCGCTGCACAAACTGGGCTTGATGCGGGCAGGGCCAGTCACGACCGCTTTTGCACACGGCAGCGAAGCCAGCAGAGGGGTTCCCCACTAATCCCCCATCAGTGCTGCGGGCAAGGGAAAAGCTGCGGGGTCTCTCCGCCACCCGCAGCGTGATTCTGTGGCCTGGCCTAACTCGAAGCCAAAGCCTACGAAGGAAATAGAAAACGCTAATCCATAATGACGGCGACCCACAGGACGCAAGGCGCGTGAAACCGCCGAGGTGCGAGGACAGCAGGTCCGCACTGCCAGGCGGGCACGCGGGACGGGTCGGGTCCCCCCCACGCGGCCCTCGGCTGCCGCAGCCCGCGCCGCGCGGCCACGCCCCCCCGGCAGCGCGCTCCTCCCGCCGCGCCCACCTTGCTGCTTTCGGAAGCGCCCCCGCCAATCGCCGCACGCTTTCGCGCTGACGGGCGGCCGAGCTCGCC
>VXAB01001864.1:1400240-1551965 GCA_013399175.1 Odontophorus gujanensis
CCTCACTCACCCATTACGGGAGCAGCTGCGAGGGGTGCTTGCCTCTCTGGACTGCCGTGCTTCATCTTGGACCTCTTGGTTTTGTTCTGCTTTTGGATTTTCTTTGCTGGCGTTAATATGTGGGACAGTGTGTTTTATGAGCTCAGCACCTGTAGCTTAGTGTTATATTGTAGATATTTTCCGAGAATCCTTTCCTGACCCACAGCTTGCTCTTGGGGCTGAATGTCCTCGGCTGCCCCTGCCCTTAGCTGGCTGAGGCATTTGGGATCAGTCCTGAGCGTGGCATAGTTGTCATCTGGGGTTTGTACTGGTTTAGATTTTGACTTCTTTACCTGAAGATGTCTTGTCTCTCCTCCTTCCTTTCCATCTACTGAAGGAAAGATATGAGAGGTGGATCCTTGGGAACTGTCTGAAGGTATTTGTTTAGTTGGACAGGAAATTCGAGCAGTAGTGGTCCAGTTGGATGGCTGTGGAGCTGAGTAGACAGCAGTTATGTTAATTGTGTGGCTCTGGCACAGGCGCGTCTTGCTTCCTGTGCAAAATGAACTTAAGTGCATCTGATGGGGAAGACTGGAAACAGCTTTTACAGTCTGCTAGCAAACATCTCCGTTACACAAATACCTACATGCTTTTATACCTTTGGAATACTGATGTTACTGTTGTAATTCCTCACATTAGTGTGAGCCTGTAGTACCAGGGCACGGAGAAAGTACGTTGCAGACCTTGTGGACAGGGATGTTCAGACTGCCCTGAAGTGAACTGCAGCCTCCTTGTAACACTTGCTTTATCCTCTTGGCAAAGCTGGCCCTTGCATTGGCTGCCTTCGCTGGTTATGAGTAATTGCCTCTACAAATTTAAATTCTGTCTCTTGGAGTTGGAAATGTCTGTCAAATGTGCTGGAAGGCTGCTCGCCGCTCTGTCTTAAGGAAACACAGACAGCTTAGTTGCTTGTTTATTTCTAACAAACTATCTGCTAACCTGAAGTGGTCTCAAAGATGATCAAGAAACAGAATTATTTTGGAATTTGAACTTTTTTTTTTACAGAACTGACTTACAAATAGAAATACTGTAAAGGTTGAGAGACCATCACGATCCTCTCACGTGACCTGCTGTCTAGTTCAGGCCCAGGAGTTCGCAGCAGTTGTATCAGGTTTATTTCAGTACTTGTGTGTAATGTTTTGTGGCACCAACTCACCTCTTTTGGCTCTCGTTTTCACTTTTGCTCTTTCCTCGTGGATTTGCGGAGCGCTTCAGTGCTGAAGTATGAGTGCTGCAGGGGGATGTTCAGGTCGGATCTGCAACTGCATTTCACTTAAGAAGCTGTGCACAAAAGTTCTCTTGTCAGCAGTCTTGTTATTTTAGAAACAATTAGCTTCTTGTTCCATCATAAACTAGGGTGACCACCTAGAAAATGCCGTTGCGTTCAGTAGCGACACTGCCTTTCTAAACCTCAAATATGCAACTGGCTTTTTTTTTTTTTTACAAGTTGTCCATTTGAGTCTTTGCATTACATTCTTTGATGTAACATGCTGGGTTGGGGCTTGCATTGGTTGTGAAGAAAAAGTGGTATGGTAGTGAAATGTGGATGAATTCTAGGAAAAAAAACAATGAGGGAAAACATCATGCACACAATCATTTGATTATTGGCTTTCTGTTCTGCTTCCTCTTGTCTGGAGAGCCTTAACAAAAGTGTTCCTTAAACATGTGAGTTCCAAGCGAGAAATTAACTCCATCTGCTCTTTTCACTGCAAGCAGTCCTAACACATATTGAGCATCAGAGCTACGGCCTGTGCTTGTAGCTGCACACTGCAAGTGTGTGCTGATGGAAATGTGGTAAGCACTAAGTTATTTTAATGTACTGGCATTTTAACAATGCAGTGTTTCTGCAGGAGAAGAATACCCCATTCACATTTTAAAATAAATGACAATGCAGTCATAAACACACTTGAACTGAGATGCGTTTGTGTGCGAGGTTGTGCACGGCTCGGCCAGGCTGGGTGCTCTGAGCTGCTCTCTGCTGCTAGGGTTCTGTGTATCTGACTTTGGAAACTGCCCATGTGCAGTTTGCAGCCTCAGGTGGCCTTCTCGGAGGCTGTCACACGTTTTGTCTCCTCTGAACTTGCGTTGACTTGGAATGTTTTTACTTCGTGTTCAGAACAGCTCCAGAGTCATGTTTGCTGGGAAGTCACTGCCACTCTGTTGCTTCAGTCTTTAAAAGGATCATCTCCGGGAACAGCAGCATTTCTCTGGCACGGGCTGAAAATCCCTGCTGCCTGTCATTTCTGACTCTTGTTGGCAGCTTCTCTCAGGGATTCCTTTGCACTCATACTGCTGGGGAGACAGATAGTGCTGCGCTGCCTGGTGTTGTCACTGTTTCATTAGAAAAGCTTCATTTTCGGGTAATTAGCAGGGCTGAGTTGCTTCTGTGGCATTCTGACTGCTCCCTCTGACCCAGTCCTAATTACTGGCTGCTCAGTGCCTTTGAAAAATCGAGTGGCTAGTTCATGTAGGGCCCTTTGCTTAGTGTAAATAAATAAATGCAGCCTGGGTCTTTAATATGGATTAGTGAGCCCTGCTGCTGTGAAAATGTAATGCATTGCATTAATCGTATAAGCACTTGATTTTTTGAAAGGTGCTTGCTTGGCGGTGCTGGAGTGTGTCATCCTCCTCTTACCCTTGGGATAAGCTGGGGCAGTGTGGGATTTTCCAGCCAGCCTGGAGGAGCAGAGCATGGCAGGAGAGCATTCATGTAGGCCCAGTGCCCTTCTGCAGGATGTGTGCTATGTGTGTGAGCTATGTGAATTGCTTTGCTTTTAAATCCTGTTTCAAAATACAGGGAGCTGTGGTACTCTCGGAGAGTTAGAGCTTGCTTAGGTGCTGCTTTAACTGAAGGCAGACTGCACATTCACAAAGTCAGTCACTTAATTTTATATGAAACTGGTATGGTCTGAAGTAGGTTCTGTATTTTCAAATAGATATCTTTCTCTTTTGCAAATGAAGTAATGCTTCTTTTTTTTTTTTCTAAGGACGTTGGCCATCTGTTTCTCTCTTCTATTGTAGTTTCATAACTGGATGCTGCAGGAATTTCAGCATTTGGCGTGCACTGTGCATGGGAGAGAGAGAGGAGCTTTCTGAGATTCCTCAGTTCACACCAGCCTGCCTGCCTTCTGCTCCCTGCTTTCCTGCTGTGAGCACCAGGAGCTCCGCAGTTAGCAGCCAACGCAGGTTGCCTGCTCGGGGTCATGGCCTTGCTTTGCATGGCTGCTAAATTTGGTGAGCACCTAAGTGCTGTTAATTACTAAGGATAGTCACGTGGAAATAAGTGGCAGGAAGAGTTACGTTGCAGAAGAGTTAAGGAACTTGGAATTGTGTTTCTGAGAGCCATGTTTCTGTCATGGGCTTGCTCCTCTAAGTTCTCAGTCAGATTTGCCCTGGCCATGTAGGTGTACCTGACAAGTACATTGCGTGCACAGAAAGCATCAGGCACTTCCTCCTGGCTTTTAACTTTCCTCCTCCTCAAATAAAATATACTCAGTCCTCGCACTCTTGATTTAGATCTGATTCCATGCTAAACAGTCCCCATCTGCAAATGCATTTCATTGTTTTCTTAATTAGTATCCAGTTTTGTCTGAGGACATTCTGAGGGATTAAATTGTACATCAAGCTTTCCAAACGATTCTTTTCCAGATTCACAGCACCAGCTGTGTGCGAGGTCGGTCCTGTCCCTTTCTTCCTGCAGACAATTAGAACACACGTACTTTCCATATGTAAATGCAGTTCTCTGTCAGCTCGAGTCTCTCTCAGCGCAGAGAAGAAAATCTTCCATTTCAGAAATGTAGATTTCCTTTGAACTCTCTGCCTGACTCCTACCTCACCAAGCTGGCCATCAAACCCCTTTTATATCCTCATGTCTGTGCCATGGACTACACATTAGGGATTTCTCATCTAAATTGTTGGTTACGTTTTGTGCAGTGAAGACATCTTCAACGGGAAGGGTATGGATATATGGAAATCCTTTCCTGCTGTCGTTCTCATGTTGTTAATGCTGCATGTTTACACCTGTTTCCTATTGCAGCAGCCCTTTGGCAGGGTTGGGAGCCCCCTGTGCAGTTCCTAAAAGGATACCTTGGTAGAACCAAACATGAGGTTCTTCCTTTGTGTGGAAGGAGTCAACTTTATGATAAATACTTGTTCAGGGTTTTATTTGTCTTTGAGAGACAGAGTTCTTTCCAGCAGTTCCATGACTTAGTTTGCTGTCCTAGCGATAACAAAAATAACTGTCCAAAGCAAGAGATTGGGTTATAGCCAAGCATAGACAAATCCATCTTAATGGCCTGCCGTTCATTCACTTAGAGGGATGAGGATGTCTCCTTGAATAAATAAAATACCCTGCCTTACAGAGCTTTATTTTTAAGAGAGAAGCTGTGTGTGTGTGTGTGTGTGTGTGTGCACCCTTCTTTGCAGGGCTGTACAAATAAACAAAAGCTGGCTGTGTTCCTGCAGGCACTGCTGCACGCACTCAGTAAGGTACGTGCACTGTTCCTTTGAACCCAGCAGACTGGAGCTTGGATCAGGATTTATTTTTTCAGGATTGGATCACTGTGAATACTCTTTTGAGCTCTTTCAGTGTTACGAGGTTAAATAAAATGGAATATTATGACATTATGTAGGCCTCAGCTGAGCCGAATCTTCTGTCTCAGGCTATCTAGTGCCAGTCTGCTACTTCAATTAGTTTTTAATTGGTTGGAGAGAGCTGAAGCCCCATTCACAGAGTGGAGTGAATAAGGAGAGGAGGAGGAGGAGGCTGATAAGGTTGACTAAATCTGAGGAAACTCTTACAAAACAAATCCTTCATTTCCCCCCAGTGAGAGCATTCTGCTTGGGTGGCTCAGTGGGAATGGGGCTGCGTGCTTCCTTTGGAAGGCTCTCCCAGTTCCCCATAGGTGGATGATGTGTGGTACACAGTGTCCTGGTGCTGCTCCTTGCTGTGAGCACTGGCTCTGCAGGCAGCTCTGTCTGCCGGGCACTGTGCTCTGAAACACAGTAACTGTTCAGCTGAACTTCTGTTCTTTGAGAGATGCACACAGTAAATAAAGCAGGCCTCGTTTTCCTCCTCTTGTTCTTATTTGACTAATGTATTTCTGTGTGCAGTTCATGTCAGTGCATCAGAGCCTCTCAGCTGGAAGGCTCCGTGTTTTGGCAGTTGAGGTGTGGGATACTTGCGGCTTTTGGCACCCGAAAGGCATTGCAGGGAGTTGGGAACTATGGGTGAGGTTTGTGGTAATGCTAGCAGAAATGTAGCCACCAGTGGTGGTGGCTAGGGCTGTTCCTCAGGAGGCTTTCTTGGGCTGGGGGCAGCTCTGAGATGTCCCTGTCGTGTTGGGGAGGAATGCCTGAGTGGGCTGAGCCCACCATGGCTGTGGCAGCAGCATCTCAAAGAACCTCTGCTCCATTGCCTGAGTCAGTCAGGGCCTGGTGTTGTTGTGGGGCTTCAGTGCATCAATCTTTGGGATGAGTCAGGATTGCCAGTCCTTCTGGTCTGCTGTTTCCAGCTACCTGTGATCCTCTGAAGATGAGCAGTGTAGAAGTTAGAAATGTTTACCTGTTGAGGTTTTCTTTGTGATGGAGACTTGTTATTGTGGGTCCTTTTTTTACTTCTGTTTTAGTGTTGCATAATTTGAGACTTTTTTGAGAATTACTGCAAAGCTATGGCCAGGCTCTGCAGCTGCTTAGCTGTCTGCAAAAAAGCAGAAAAGAGCTCTGTGGCCACGTATTAATTTCAGCATGAACTGGCTGTGTGTCCTGGTACCTGTGATGCCTGAAGACCACGGCCACCTTGGCCTTCTTGGGGACCAAGTGCTCGTGCTTCTAAATCCACTGTCATAAACTGACTTTCCCCTCCCAGCTACCCTTGAGAAGATGTTTGCATAGCTGGTACTGTTAATATCAAAAGCTGTATCAAACAAAGTAATTGGAGAATCTGGACCTTTGAATGCAGTTGGCAGCACAAGGTGCGCTGCCACTCGGCACACACTGTGGACTTCCTTTACTTTCAGTGACTGCTCATTAAGTAAACTCTGAATCCCTTTGTTTATGGCATTACGTAGTGAGGAGATTTAAAAAAAAAAAAAAAAAAGCAGAAAAGAGCTGTCAAAACATCTTAATTCCCTCTTCCAACAAAGATCTGACTTAGCAGCCTGTACAGTTCCAACCCAACCTGTTGCTGATTTATCTGTAGTTTATTAGCAGAGGGCTTAACCTTGACATCTGCTGCTAACACCTGACATCCTTACAGCTCTGGAGTCGTGGTGCTGGCTGGCTGAGTCTCATTTTTCTCACCTGTTTGGCTGTAGTTTCCTTCTGATTGTACCTACTGTCTCCTGGAAAGCCGATGCAGTGTTTTGTCTCTTCCCGTAGGTAGCCTGAGCAGTAGCTGATAAAGCTCTAGAAAAAGCTGTAAGGGAACAAGGTTTCTGAATTCCTTTCCTCTTCAAATGCAGATCTTAGCTGGATAGTGTACTTGGAATACATTTCTTTTAAGTCAGGCAAGTGAATTTTCATAAAACTTCCCCTTGCATTCTTTTATCTTTGACATGTAAGAAAATTTTAGGAATGGGAAAGTCCTGACCCTTTTTTCTCCACTTCCTCTCTTACCACAAAAAGCAAAAGAATCTCGCTGAGGCATATTTAGGACATTCCTCTTTACTGCTAATGCTTATTAAAAGATCCTTCCTTTTCAACATCTCTGGCGGTGGAGCTCTCACGCCCATTTATTGGGATTTGTACGTGCAGAACAGGGACTTCTTTTGGAAGGTAAGCTTTGCTTTTCGCATTTCATTTTCTTGCTAAAGTTGTCTCCATTTCTCCCCTTAGAAGATAGCTGCTTTGAGCTCTATTGCCTCTGCATGCTCTTTTCAGAATTCCAAGGCAGTTTTAAAACAGTACAGGAGCTGCTATTTTCTTTCCTAAGGTTCTTTTTTTGTACAGTAAATAGAATTTAACTTTTTTTTTCTTTCTGAACTGCACTGTAGCAGTAATCTTTACCCCTCGACTTCTCACGGTAGCTGATGTAATTGTGGGATTTTCTGACAGAGAATTGAGAAGTCAGTGTGCAAACAGCCATACCACCAGAACTGCAGACATCCTTTGCGTGGGACGTGATGCCAGCTTTAGTCCCTCGTGGTGCCACGACAGGTGGCAGTGCCATTCTGTGTCTCCTTTCTTAATGCCACATACAGAACGTGAGAACGTGGCCATCCTTGTCTCTGGGTTCAGTCCTCTTGCCTGGAGTGGACCCCAGTGAAGTACATACAGTGCACAAGTGTGGAAAAAGTGCTGACTGCAGTAAGCAGAAATAAATTTTGGAGAAGTGAGAATGTTTACTGTAGGGAGGAATAGTACTTCTTGTTTTAGCAGCAGCTGTTGGAAGGAGAGCACTTGCTTGATTTGCAATTAACGATAAAGTCAACAAATTGTAATTGGTGTCTTCTGGTTTGCCCGTGTGGGGTATGGGATAGACAAGGCAAATCTTTTGGCTTGGATATTCAAGAACAGTGACCTAAGTAGAAGGAACCCATGAACGTAATTTGGAGAAAGTTCGTGGAGCCTTCTTGCATTTTTGCCAGCATCATCTCTTTGGTTAGCATGTGTTTCATTGCCAGGGTCTTAGCTTCCTTTTATGTTGAACGTCTCTCACAGCAAAACTGAAGTTAAAAGCAGAGGAAGGTATTTCTGGAAGTTGGTAACACATGATGGAGAAGTCTGTCCTCACGTGCAGCATGTACAGATCTGTAGCTCGAGATGCAGTGTGCCTGGATGAAGTCAGGCGTATGTTACAGAGCTTTGTTAAGAGGAAGGAAAGGCAGGATGCTGACAATGAATAGTGGCAGCAGCTGGTAAAGGACAAATCCAGTTCACCATGTGTATTCTGGGAGGCTCCCAGCCTGCTGTACACACACGTGTAGCAGGACTTCCCTTTGCTTCACAGCCACGTGCTGTATTGCTGAATCAGTGAAGTACCTCATGTTACAGTGTGCAGCCCAGGACTTCATCATAGAATCATAGGGTTGGAAGGGACCTCAAGAGATCATCGAGTCCAACCCCCTGCCAAAGCAGGTTCCCTTCTTTTGGGTTCAGTTCCATTCAGCTGCCATCAGTTTGTGTGTTACACAGAGATTTGCTGACCCAGACAACATGGAGTCCTTAGGGTGTTCCACATTAAAACAGGATTTTTTTTGTCTTGTTGAACTTTCAGCCCTGACTTTGCTGAGCAAGCAGTATTCGCATACAGATGAACTCTGAGTATCTGTGCAGCAGCTCCACGGTTTTTCTGTGCCTTTGTGGTCAATGTCAAGCAGCACCTACTCTTCCTTTAGGCAGGAGAGAGCAGCACAGATGTACTTAATCTAGAGACATTTCCAATAGCTGCACACGCAGTTTAAGTGCTTCTGTGGCAATACAAAGTGCAGTTATGTCTTCAGTTGTACCGGAACAGCTATTTCAGTTGAGAGTTGCTTCCCTCAAAGTAATTTAATTGTCATAAAAATTGTCTCGAATGATCTTTCATTATCAGAAATGTTGCTGAGCCTCTGTTTGTGTCAAGGGAGAACGACTCCATCTTTATTGGAATTTCTAAGTGTGAACTCTTTAAAAACAAGTGTGCAAGTCATGGGGCAGGGTAGGAGTTGGAGTCGATGCTGCATGCTCCGGTGTCACTACTGGCCCAGCTGTGAATAAAATGAGGCCTTGCTCAAACGTGGGTCTTCGTGTTTCACTTTAATAATTCAGAAGAGTCACAGTTCTTTCAGAACCTATTTTAAAAGAGAGCAATCATTCAGTTAAAAATCTAAATTTAAAGTGTCCCGGTGGTAAGTGAAAAAGCAAAATTTAAACGTTACTACCTTTAAGACACAGGTAGGAAAAGTCTGGGCATGAACAGTGTACCAAACACAAAAGAAAACACCCCGAGTTTGTTTGAAGGGTGCTCCTATCACATTTTCTATTTGAAGGAATACGTATAACTTCGTGGCTAAAAGCACAGTGTGTACATGGCCTTGAAATCCACGTGTCTTCAAACTGGCACATCCTTCTTTGTCCCCATGTTTTGTTTCTGTAGCAGATCTCCACACAAGCTGTTTTCCATATAGGTGGCACGTGCTGCTCTGCAGGTGGTTGGTGTGTGAAGCAAATAGTGCAGCATATGCAAAAGCAATACTTCCATTCTCTTATGATTTAATGCATTTGTGCACAGCAACAGGAAGGTAAGAATATTTGTACTTTTTTGAGCTAATTGTCACAGCATGATTTATGTCTTCATTAGAGCCTGGGCAGCTGGTTCTGTATACATGCAGCTGTGGGAGTTGTATTTTTTGACTATCCCTAGGCAAGTTAGCAGAGAAACTGCACACTGTTCACTGTCCTTTTGCCCACGTGTAGCTGAATGCTGCACTGTGTTGTTGACGGTAGTAAGAGCTTGCAAGGCTGTGTAGATTTTCAGTTACTCTCAGTAGCAGTTATTGTTATTCATTTGATAAATAATTCTAGCTCGGTCAGATCAGCACCCTCGTTTGTTCAGAGCAGACTTGTTAAGTTCTTTGCAGCTTTTCAGTGGAGTTATTATTGAGGGCAGGGATTAAGTGCATCTTGCTTCTCATTTTGATGGGGGCTGTGGTCTGATGGTGAAAGCAGCACAAGTCAGAAAATCCTTGTTCCATGCTAGGCTTTATTTCAGCTTCTGTGTGTCTGGAGACAAGTCATCTTTTCTATCGCTCACTAATTTGCACACACAAATCACCTTCCATCAGCTGTCCTACAGCTTTCCATCCTCAATGACTTACAAGTAGGATTTATGTCTGCTGTTAAAGGCCAGGAGATAGCAGCATTCCGTTCTGTGGTACTGATGCAAAGCATCCAGTGAGGCATTTTGCTGTGCAGAAACAGCTATTGAGCACTGAGAATTTCTTTGCACGAGAGTTTTTCGTCCCCGCAGCTCTGCTGTTAGTGCAGTGTGGTGCAGGACCTGCAGCAAGCTTCTGGTCGTGGGGAGGGGACCTCTGTTTGCTTTGTTTTCCTTTAGGTGGCTTGGAATTAGGAGAAGAGTGTATGTAATGGATAAACGCCAGGATGGGGGGAAGGAAGTGATTTGTACTGCAAGGCAAGTTCATCCTCTCTGGGTCGGCATTTCTAACATATTTTCTCCAGCAGCGGTGATATATTAGAAAGTGACAATAGCCATAAGGAGCAGGCTGCTGCTCAGTGGAAGCAATGGGTGCCTGCAGCATGTAATGGCACTTGAAAGGCTGCATGCTGATCCTTCAGCGTGAGAAATCCGGGGAACCTGCGCTGCGTGTGTCAGATCCACTTGCAAGCAGTTGTGACAGGCCGACTGGCAGTTCCAAATGCAGGGCTTCAAGAACACAGAGGTGTTTGTGTAGAAACTGAAGCACTTATGAAGGAGAGGAACTTGTAAAGCCCTTTGAAGGCTTCTGGGTGTGAAGCAGGTGTGTCAGAGCTCAGTTGCAGCTCCAGCAAGGCGGCTGCTGCAGCGCAGGATGTGGGCTTACCATTGTTGCCATCTCATCTGAGCTGTGGGAATATTGGGCTTAAGCTTGTTGGCTTCAGTATGTATGCACGCAGACTGGATTAGAATTACTGGTGGCCCTTTTTGCTTTCCTCTTGCTGCTCAGAGGCAGGCATGGTCCGTGGGCTGGCTGATGTCCCCAGATCAGTGGGGATTTCAGGTGACTGCTCATCTCAGTGTGACCCTGCCTTGTTTGGGCCGTGTCCTGCTGAGGGATGCTGGACCATGGGGGAAGGAAACCCACCAGGAAAGTGTCAGCACTCTGCAGCAGCTGTGAGTTGAGCTGCAGTGTGCCTGCGCATATCTGTCAGAGCCCAAGGGGCAAGGTTAAATGAACAGATCAAGCTGAGATAAGTGTTCTGTGTAAGGTCTTAACTGTGCTCAGGAGCCGGAGACGTTGAGGAGAGCTGACTTGTAGTGCATAATAAAGCTGAACTGTGGTTTGAGTGCACAGACTCAGGAGCTTTGCTCTTTGCTGCAGTGGCAAGGCAACGTTACTCATCCTGGGCCTTCTCCTGTGGGCCTAGCTGCCCTCAGGAAGGTCTCCTGAGATGGAGCAGGGACTTGCATGTGTGTCTGCGGTGCCAGTATCTGAGCTGTGTGCTCTGGAGCCAAGCGTGTTAGAATTTTGCAGGCTTCAGCTTTTAAGCCTTGCATCTTTTAAAGCTGTAAAAGTGTGTTTTGTGTCAAGTGTGCTGAAATATGTGAAAAATCTGATTTTGCGGAATCCAAGGGGTTTGGGTGCCCACACATTGCTATTGTCTGAGTTGATGACACTGCACATAACTGTTTTTTCCCCCTCTGTGCTCTGTGTGCACTACTGGGCTACAGAAATTGATTCCTGTATTCCCCTGATGGTTATTTTATAGAGCAAGCCTTTATTCACTACGCTTCTTTGGTCCTAATTAAGCAAATGCATCCAAAGTCGAATTTGAGATTTAATGATTTAACTTAGTCTTCATTTCATTTACTGTGATACCCTTCTAAAATGTTTAAATTATAATTTTTCTTTATTTTTGTCCTCGTTTAGTGCCACGTCCCACACTGCTGGGAGGTTTTTTGCCTTTTGCTGATTGTCTCAGTGAGTGTGAGAGGCTTTGCTCCTTACTTGGAGTGGATGCCTCGCAGCTCTTTGTGAGATTAAGAGTGTTTTGTTCCAGGAACCAACCTAGCTTCCCTTTCTGTTCACATTTCTGCTTCCAAGGAGAACAGCTTTTCACACCAGACACGTTTGTGTTTACAGATAAAAAAATTTTAAATTAGAATAAAATTGAAATCTAGGATGAGGCAAAATTATTTAATCTTTTAAGCCGAGTGCTCTATGGGATAGAGGGGCTCTGTCTCCTTATCCCTGTGCCTCATTTAATGGCACCAGAGTAGAATCCAGCCTGCAAGACATCAAATCCACTTAATAAAAAGCCTGGACAGCATCCAGGAGTCTCTTCTTCAGCTGCAACTGTTACAACTGCCCCTTGCAAAGAGCCATCAGCTCACTGAGCAGCTATCAGGCTGCTACAAAATTGGGCATTGGATTGGGTCTTCTTTGGTTCTTATGCATATAGTGCCCACTGTGACAGCACAGGAAGAAGGGAGAGTTTAGAGTGGTGGGCGACGTGCCAACGAGGCTCAGCTTCTGGTCACAAAGCTTGTGTGTGATGGGTACCCAAGGCCTCATTGTGCAGCCTGGGAGCAGGCGGTGCCGGTGGTGTCACTGCATCTCCATCAGAACACGAGGAAGGGGCAGCGCTTGTTCCTAACGGTTTGTATCTCAGAAGATTTTGAAGGCACAAAGGACCTTTGCTGCCTTGAAGATGTCCTCCTGCTGGATACTGGTAGCCAAATGTGTGCTTTCCAAGGGAGAGGCTGCGTAGCAGCTCACTGCACTGAGAAGCCGAGCGTGAAGGAGTGCACTCGCTGTAGCAGTGTGTGGCTGCAGGGCTGGTTGGGCTTCTGGAGGGCTCAGTCAGCTTCAGGTCCTAAAAATGAGGCAGATTTTTAGGTTTTGATGCACAATTCTAGATGAGGAAACCGGTGATGCATGAATAAAAGTAAAAGGTGTCACTTTTGAGATGGACTTCTGAAGTGTGAACTTCTGTTTCAGGAGACAGCTTGCAAGCCACGCAACAGCTTAATCAAACAGATTGAGCAGGAGTTGTTCTAAATCTGTAGTCTTTGCAAGAGTTTTTTTAGCTGTACCTACTTACCAAGTAATGTCTCCTCTTCTTTTGGCTGTGCCATCTCGGAGCAGTTCTTGGGGGGACACCAAGATGAAATGGGGTGTCTCCTGGGCAATGGTGGTGGCACTTTCTAATGGCCTACACTTATTCCTCTGAAGCAGTATGCAAAAATTTAACTGGTAGTTAATATTTGTTTGTTTGTTTTTTAACATGCAAGGGATCTCAGCTTGAGATTGCATCTTCCAGCACCTCCTTCCCTGGGAGCAGGCTCTTGTTCTGTGTGGCACGGCTGTGGCTGAGAGCTGACAGCATTTGTGAAATTTGAGCTCCTGGGTAGAGGTGGGGACGGAGCTAGCGCAGGACACCGCGTTTCCATTTCCCCCCTTCTTTTTCCTTTGTGATACTGATTTGCAAAAGGAGGCTGATGACAGATGAGGAGCCTCTAATTGGAGAGCTCATTGTGCATGAGCTCAGAATAGATACAGATTAATTCAGGATTTGAGAATATCATCGTTCAGATAGCTGAGCACGAGCTTGTGTCACACAGACTGCCTGCACTGCCCCCTGGCCAGACACCACACATTGTGGGGCTGCCTCCTGACTTGTTCCTTGCTGGGATTGCAGCACCCAGCCTTGTGGCACACTCTTCTTTAGAGGCGTGTAAGTGAAAAGTTTGCACTGTCTTTATAGCTTCAAGTATATATTCAAGCTTCTCAGACTTCCAAGTGCTGACGAGAAAGGCTGCTGTGTGCCTTAGCACTCATTTGCTCTTTGTGTGCATCAGTGTTCCTCAATCCCTCAATGTTCCTCAATCAATTCATCAATGTTCCAGCATCTACAAAATACAGGATGCTTTGTATCCAAAATGTAGCCTTAAAAAGCAAATCAAGTATGAAAACCGTGGTGTTGTCCATTCAGAAAGGGGCTTCAAAAGATGCATCACACACATGGAGCTGTCGTTGTCCTGTGGATATGCCCATGGGTTGCAAGGGGAGGAGGAAGATGCATAGAGGTTCTGTCTTCAGCTTGTGAAGGGGTGTAGGTGGGTGGTGGAGCAGGATCAGAACAGAGGGCAAGGCTGATGCTTTCTTGGTGCCTGAAAGTTCTCTGAGGGCAGTGTGCCGATTGAGACTTGGAGCTGGAATTTGGATTCAAAATAATTGGTTTGCTTGCTTAAGTCTGCTAAAATTGCGTTTCCCTGGTTCCTCTTACTAATCTAAATTTTACTGTTTTACAGTGCAGTGAACAGCTATTTACAAAGAGCCAGGCAGGCAACACTGATTGTTTGTGTCCGTGTAGCAGAGCGTGGGGTGGCGAGGCTGCAGGAAGGTCTGCGCTTGGCTTTAAGGCAGAGAGATGATTCTAGTGCTTCGCCTTGTTAATCCAGCTTCCAAACCTGCTGTTATGTCCGAGGTGAAAATGAGTTGGACTCCAAATGAGCATGTGTTTGCTGGCTTGGCAGCTGCAAGGCCCCAGCTCTGCAGGTGAGCAGAGCAGCGAGTTCATCACAGGTGGGGAGCAGGCGGGCTGGTTTGTGCAGAGCCTGCTCACACCATGTGCCCTTCAGTGGGGCAGTGGTCCTCTGGAAACCGAAAGCTTTTAAACTATGGATTCTGTGCTGTTTAAAAAGTGTAGAGAAATATGTGTCTTGAAAAATAATGTATAACAAAAAACCCAACTGTGCAAGATCAGGCACCTGAGTGATCTGAGTCATGTGAGCTTTGCACTCTACAGCAACACACTGGTTTTGAATGTGTAAGGTGTGTCTGAATGGCTTCGCTGGCCTGAGCCCCAGCAAGCTGTGTGCGGAGCCTGAGCTGGGAGCTGTGTGCTGTAACGTTCTGCCCTGGTGTGGCTGGGGAGCCTGGTTTCACCAGCAAGCTTTGGGTGGGCTTTGTTGCAGGGCTCTGGGATGGTTGGGTGTGTGCTGTGAGACTGCTGGGCTGCCTGTCCACCCAAAGCAGACAGGGCGGTAAAGGAAATAATTTCCAACAAGTCTCTTTGGGTATTCTGCAGTATGAAATTCTGTTGGAAAAAGCTTTAAGAAAAGATTTTGCTATGCAGTGCTGTTGAGTTTGTTTTGCTCAAGATTCTTCGCTGTGATAACTCCTTGAGAAATGAAGCTGGATTTGTCCTTGTCGCGTGTTCTTGAATAACAGAGGAACTTGGGCTTTGTTTAATCCAGCTTGTTCTGCAAACCTCATTTATATTTGGTTTAAGAAAACCCAGTCATCAACCCTACATGCTGCACATTCCATGTTCTGCCTTGTAAATAGATGCTGTGCAGACTCAGGAGCTCTGACTGCGCATGATCACAGTGTCTCCCTTTGTTCCTTTTTTAACCAAGTAAAGCTAGATGAGAGCTTCTTACAAAAAGCATCATTTTGAGATGTTGAAGTCATCGTAGTCTTGTCAGTTTAGCTACGTAGGTATTAAAAGGAATAAGAATAACAGGTTTTTCAGCAGCTTGTGTTTTGAAAAAAAATACATAGAGGCCTTTGGTGGGGAGAAGTGGAGGAGTTGTGCTGTGTTAAGTGCCAGAGTGAAGATGCAGAAGCAGAGGGGTCTGTGTCCCCTTGCTGTGCCTGTTCAAATGACTGCTGTTTGGAAATTCCCCAGCCTCCCTATCACTGTCAGGTGATGACAGTGAAGGAAGAGCAGTCTTTGCCTACTTTCAGAGGCTTGAACTGTAGGCAGTGCTTGACTGGGTTGGGACACAGCAGTATGGTGCTGCCAGGGTTGTGCCTGGGGCTGCTCCCAGGCCTCCTCCAGCAGCTCCAGGGGGAGTGTGTCATCCCCGGGGCTTACTTTGCTGTGGATTCTTCTTAGCATCTTGTGCAATTGTGCTGAATGATATGTGGATGGCAGAGAGATATTTTGACTACAGCCAGACAGGAACTATGATGATTAAGGAGGGGACTGGCAAAGAAAACCCCAAACCCGAAATGCAGAGCTTCATCCTAGAAGTAGCTGAGGTGGGCTTTATCTGCATGCTGTCTTTATGTTCTTCTCAACTTTCTGACTGTTTCAGTCAGTGCTGTACCGTCGCTCAGTGACGTGGCTAATTTGGCAAAAGTGTCAACGTGTGACATCATTCTTCCCTGCATCTCTGGGTCTGTTTTAAGCAGCAGTGGTGACTCGGCTGGACTTGCCAGAGCTGTGGAATTTCATTGATAGTGACCAACAGGAAATTCTGAAGGAAGAAGCTTAATGTGAAGCTCACAGTAAGCTATTGCTTGGTGAGTTCCTTGTCTAACGGTAGCACAGCATGGTATAGGACCCAGTGTAGAATGTTGCGCTGAAAAGAGGCCTTTCCAAATTAATTAACTGTAAAATGAGGAAAAAGTAACATTCATCCCAAATTAATGGCAGCACAGAACTGATGGCATTTATCTTTTAGAGGCCATTAAAGAGCCTTGATAGCATTCCAGCACAGAGAACAGTGCTGGTGGGGAGGCAGGGCTGTCTTCTAATGAAGACCTTGCTCGTGCTGGTGTGCGCAATGTGGAAGGGATAAAGGTTAAAAAAGAATAAAAATGGTATCAGAGGTACTTTAACTTCAGAAGTACTTTGCCTTCAGTCCTCAAGTAATTATTTTTATCCTTCAGTAGGTGCATCTGCATGCTATTGTGCCAGCACTGCTGCTTCTCTTGTTAATTATGCTCTTTTATGCTAGCTTCACAGGAGTAATCTAGCAGCTTGTAATAATTAATGCAGTTGTAATCAAACATGGTAAGAGAAAAACTAGCTCCCTTCACCCCAAAAACAAAGCCCTGCTCAAATAATTGGGTGCCAAAGCACAGGCTGTGTGTGTGTCTGTGGGCTCTGGAAATGTACTTCAGGCATTCCAAGCATTTAAGGATGGCTGGGTGCTGTTAAATGGCACGATACCTCGTTACACACAAATACCTGCATGCCTTTACTGCTGTCTAACCAAAGGGCTGTCAGTAATTGGTCCTGCCATCGGCTTCAGCCACCAGAACTCAAGTTCATTTGTGATTCTTCCCAACAGCAGATGCTAAGTGTAAGTCTTGGGTAGTTTTGTGCTATCAAAATCAAATCATAGGCTTGGTGGAAAAATACGCATCTTTCCTGGCCAGTGTAATCTGTTTCTGCTGAAAACAAACTTACAAAACAAGAGCTAACAGCAGACTAATACCTTTTATGTCCTTCTCTCACAAATGATATTTGGAGAGTTCTGTAATCAAAATACCATGCCAAATATTTCCTGTAATGGTCAGACTGAATCCCAGAAGACCTTGATTCTTGCTCTGCCTCCGCTTCACTCAGTAACATTTGCAGCATATAAGGTGAAGCTCAGATGACATAGTTCTTTCCAGTCTGTGGAATGTATTCATTCGTTAAATAGTTGTGGATATGGAGAAGTCTCGTCCTAGTGATTCTCTTTAATTTATTCTCAGTTGTTTTAATGGGAGAATTGAAGATACCAGAATTGTAATTCTACCTGATGGGAAAGCAAGGACCATCTTAAAGCCAATGGGCTCGAAGGAAAGAAAACATTTTGCTTGTGCAGCACAGGATATAAATTTTGTTTTTTATAGCTGACTGTTGGTATTTGTTCAGCTTGCAACATAGCAGGCTTTGTATTTGGAACAATTTCTGAGTTTACAAGGTACACTTACAAAAAAATACCGAATTGATCCCCATCCCCCTTTGGGGGGAGCTGTATGTTCTTGTACCGGTGGTTAATGAGCAGCCCAGGTTTATGATGTGTGTGGGGGGGAGGCATCTGCAGGATCAGATTTTACTGATCTGCTTTAAATGAGCAAACAGAATTACTTGGTTTTGGCCATTTGCTAGCACTGAGGTATTGCTGGTAACCTTCAGCACAAAATTCCTGGTTAAGATATGAGCTGGGCTTTTTCTGTTGTGTGTGTATTGACACAGAAGAGGGGTGAACAGATTCTGGAAGAGAACCTTGTTCGTGGCTTCTTTTGAAAAGCAATTCCATGAAGGTGTTTTTAAACGGTTGGATTTGTGACTTTCTCGAAGAAAACCTCTTAAAAAACGACTGTGTTTATTTTGGTTAAGCATGTGTTGTGCTCAACAGGGAAACTCATCCTCTGGGATATTTTCTATTCCTTCCTCTCCCTGTTCCTTTTTGCCAATTTTTCTGTCTCCATATAGTGATTACTTTCCTCTTCTTATTTTGGCGAATACCTCTGGATGCGGATTTCTCAAATACTTTGAGCTGAAGGAGCAGCGTGCTCAGTACTTAACAAAATAAATATACAGCAGAAAAAGCCTGGGGGAACGTGGGGTGCTGCTGCTCTCCTATCAGCATGGCTCCATCTTTTCCCCATTACCCAACTTTCCATGCTTGTAAACTAGAGCAGCTCATAGCTGGGTGTCATGAACTATTATGTTTTTTGTTTATTTTTTCCTGCTAAATTGGGAAGTTAATTGTACCTGTGAGTGCTCTTCTGTTGAAAGCTTGTGGAAACTTGCTTTTGAAGTCTGTTGGTGGATCCTGAGAATATGGAAAGGCTGCATCAAGAATGGCTGTCCCTTGTGCATGAGCTGGTGCTGACACACCTGAGTGTGCTGGCACTGTGCTGTGAGGGGAGCAGGGAGGGGACAAACTGCTGAGCAATGACCTCTTGAGACAGGAGGGAGAGATGGGGGCTTCTGCTTGTCCTCTGGGCCTGTCCTGCTCGGGATGGCCTTTGGGATGACTCCTGGCATACCCTCATGCTTACAGCAAGGGTTGTCCCTGCAGCAATCATTGGCGAAGCAGAAATGCAGGGTTTTGTTTGCTTGTTTTTCTGCCTCCTGTTGCTTTTGGTGTTATTTTGTGCTCAGAGGTCAGCACAGGATTGAGCGAGTCAAGGTGAAGATAAATTTGCTTCATAGGCTAATTCCTTAAGTGAGAATAAATCAGCTTTAAAGAGCAACGTGAAGCAACTCCAGAAAAAAATCTGGTCTTAGACTGGATACTTGGGTGGATTTGCTCAAAGGCAATGGCTTGAGGCTGTTTCTTCTTCTGCAAGCACAGCTGCTGGGGCTGCATGCATGCAGGTGAGAACCTCACACACCAGGCACACCAGGGGGGTGGGCAGCTGTCGAAGTGTAACAGCTTGAGCTCATTGCTAAGCTGTATTTTATGGCAGGAGCTGCAAGCAGTGCCAACAAACAGTCCTAAAGAAGCTGTAAGAGTGAAATTATAGAATATAAAATGGAGTAGATTATTTCACTGTACACTTCTCCCAGGCTTGCTGTGAAGGGAGCTGTTAAAAGAGGCCGTAAGAATAGCAAGTAGGATTCAATGTCCTTATGTCATGCACAGCACCTGGCCTTTAACTGTTGGGTTTTTTTTCCTTTTTTTTTTCTTCTTTTCCAGGATAGCTTTAGTTTATTTAAATGGTATTTAAATGTAAATTGTAAGAGATCTATTAGCTCTACTGCAGCCTGTAGAAGTGAGGAACAGCTCAATGGGAAAGTATGTGGTATGGTAGCCAGCACTTCAGCAGTGCTTCAGATGAGCTCTCAGGCTGTTATATCAGTTAACTGTTCGTTAAAAGAGTTGGTTATGGAGTCTCCCTGTAATTCTGAGTGCTTGTGTGGATGTTGCTTAGATTTACCTTATGATATGCTGTAAACATTCATTACATCTTTCACTTTAACATGTATTTCCCTCACCTAACCATGATTTTTTAACAGGAAACAGACTTTGCTATTGGCTTTAGAGATGCAGCACAGTGTCTCAGAAATCACAGTAGTAAGCAAAGGCCCAGCTCTGGCACTTTTACATGGAGGTATGAACTCTGTTGGAAGTTGCTGGCAGGGTCAGGCCTGCTGATGGAAGTTGTGTCATCAGGCAGGAAACAACGAGGAGCAGAGGGTCAGGAGCCTCCGGAAGCGGGGTTGTGGGTCTGGAAGTGGGACCAGAAGTGTGGTAACAGGGTGGGAAGCAAATCATAGGTCAAAAAAATAAAAATAAGGCTGGAAGTTAGGTGCATGTCAAAAATCACTTGGGGACAACTGTTGGACTAATAAGGAAGAACTAATACGACTCTAAGTATTTACCGAGAACTATTAAGTTTAAAGAGAAAACTGTGTGTATTGGAAGTGCCTGTTATTGAGTTTCCATTCATGTTCACTGCAAGTATGAGATAAAACAGTGGCTTGGAGAGCCATGCTGGGCTTCAGCATGCTGATCATTTGGAGCTGAAGTTTGGGAAGCTCTGGTGTATCCATCTGCAGTCATCCAAGGAGGTTTCAAGGGGTGGTGCAGTACTTCATTATCTTGATGGTTGAGATGTTCAAGTAGGAAAAATATCCTTTGGGGATGAAAAAAATGAAATATTTGCATTGCTATTTAGCAGAGCCTTTTCGATCTATCTGCTTAGGAATTCAAGATGGAGTTTGCATTGATTCATATTTTGAGTACTGGATTGTTTCAGAGGTGTCTTTAAAGAGGCTAGGTTTGCAGAAGTGATTCGTGGGCTGTGTCCTTTTCTCTGCCCTGTGAAGTGATACCTGCCTGCAAGGAAAGCAGAAGGATGGAGCATGAGTGTACTGACTGGAGGACAGTCTCCTTCTGTAAATACAATGGTAATTTTCCTGCTAAATCATTGATTCTGAGAGTGCTTTTAGAGAAGCTGTTTTTAAGAGATAATGACATTGTTAGAGGATACATTATGTCTTGCAAGAGCTTTAGTATAAACTGTTTTCATATTGATTTTGTTGTAATTTAAGCTGTATTTCCTTTTCCTCAACAGGCAGCCAGATAAACTAGTGGTGGTTTGGACAAGAAGAAGCCGAAGAAAATCCTCTAAGGTTAGTTGATTGCTCAGTATGTTCCCACTCTGGTGGCAAGCAGAGTTGGTTGCTTGAGGGACTTGTGTCTTGAGCGTGGGGAGCAGCAGAATGAGTGAGGAGTAACTCCATTTTTTTCTAACTCAGTGTAGCTATAAAGTTCAGTAGAAGCTGCTGTTGATGTCAGCACTGATGGATGGGAGCACTTAACTCTGATTTCTGCTGGAGTTATTTGTTTAGCATGAGTGCATCATCAGTTCAATATCAGTTATTAATTGCTAGACCAAATTAAAAAAGAGAATTTTACACTACTAGAAGTATCTTAAAGATAATTAAAAAAGGTAGAGAATTTGACAACCATCTAGTGATTAAAGGTGCATGCATCCTAACTTGTGCTTTAGAGTATGACAACCCAAAGGCATTATGTGGCAAGTAAACACAAAGGTGTGAAGTTAGTCTGGCACCTTTTCCAAGGTAGGTGTTCTTGTTCTTGAGCAAAGCTAGTCAGTCTGTCTGCCTTTCGTTGAAGGATAAAATAGCTCAGGTTACATTGAAATGATAGCATGATGTATATCTAGGTGGTAACTTCTGATGTAGACGTCCACTGTGGCTTTTCTGCTTGTTTCCCGTAGTTTCTATAGTACAAAGAGAGAAAAGGTAATGCAGAACAGAAAATTCAATATTTACACAAGCATTGTAACGTCGAGAAGCTCGGTGAAAAGCAGGACATTTGTCCATGAGTTTGTTTTGTTGATTTAGGAAGGTCTAACAAGGTCCAGTGGGGCTTTGTAAGGAGGTGAGTTTTTGCGTGTGCTGTTAGGACATGGCATGGTAGTGTAGGCTCCAAAAAGTTGTAAAAAATATTTATGTCCTTTTGCATGTGCCCATTTTCTTCGCTAACCGCAGTCAGATGCACTTCTTTACCTGGGACTCGGAATCTTTCTCTAACTCATTAGTTCCTGCCTAATAAATGGCCCACAAAGGAACTTTAAAAGAGGTTGAGTGGCACGGAGGCCTTAACAGAAGGTAGAGTTAATTCTGAAGCTTAGGTGATTGATACAGTCTGAGCTGCTTGGGTCCAAGACTGCAGATCAATACATGTTCTTGATCTCTTGGTCATCCTGCCAGTAAAATACTTTATTCGACGCATTTATTTCATCTAATTACCTTCTTGGAAGCAAATCAAATGAGTATTTCCTCTTACTTTGTGTTTGACAGACCTTGGGCTCAAAGAGTACCAAGCATTAATGATGTTCTGTTTTTAAGCTTCTTTGAGAAGAAGGAGGAAAGGAATGAGGTTTTACCGTTTAGATGCTGTAGAGCTTTCTTTTATGACCTTTTGGTCTACCTAGAGATAATGAAGGATATTTGTAACAGATCAATCACAGTCTTGCAGAATGGTCAGGGTTGGAAGGCACTTTTGCAGGTCACCTTGTCCAAAGCAAGGCCACCCAGAGCAGGATGCCCAGGGCTGTATCCAGGCAGCTGCTGGAGATCTCCAGAGATGACACCCCACCACCTTTGGGTCCCCATGCCCGTGCTCCATCACCTGCACAGCACAGAAGTACTGCCTGGTGGTCAGGGGGAGCCTGCTGTGGTCCTGTCCTCTCACTGGGTGCCACTGAACAGGGCCTAGCTCTGGCTTCTTCACAGCCTTGCTTCAGGAGTTCTGAGTACATATTGATGAGATCCCCTTGAGCCTCCCCTTTTGTAGGCTGAGATGGGACTGCCACGTCTCTCCTCTTCCGAGGGTTGTTCTTGTCCCCTCATCATCTTAGTGGGCCTTTGCTGGATTCTGAAGGAAGGAAGGAATGTCTTTGCTCTGGTGTAGAACAAGGAAAAATGTGTTATAAATATGTTTACCTTTACTTTATTGAGATGCTCTTGAATTTCCAGGCTTTGAACTAGGAAATTTCAATTTGAAAAGAGCTGTTTCCATGATGTCGAGGAGGTACTTTCTGCTATTCCTGTGAACACATACAGACTTACACTTTTATTACACACTTCTGAAGAATCAAATTTGCACTTGCTTCTTGAGAGCCTGCAGAATTATTCTTCAAAGATACTTTTTGATCAAAGTGGAGAGAAGGTGCCTTTCCTGTGATTTCAGCACTTCTGCTGCAGGTTTCTCAAAGGCTGCTCACATAGAGGAGAAGTAACAATGCTGTGAACAGAGAAGAGACGTAAACAGTAGGAGCAGAGCCAAGAGAAGCAGAGGGACAGGGAATAAAAGCGATCTATATGTAGGGAGTAGAAAGGATCCCTTGTCCACCAGAGCTGCCCGCCCAGCTTTCTGAGGACCATCAATAAAACAACAGTGGGACCACCTGTTTTTCTGTCCTTGGCAATCTGTTGCCTTTCCTGGCTCCTTCATTGCCAAGTGCCAGCCCTTACTCTGAGCTCTTTCACTGACTGGTGTTACAAAGGCACTCTGTGGCTTCAGCATGCTTGGTGACTGCCTGCAACCAGTGCAGTTCAGTAATGGCACTCCTGAGCCTGTGGATTTACTGGTAAATGAGAGAAGTCATGTAGGGTTGCAAATGCAAGCACTCAGAATTAGTGTGAGTCACTCTTACAGTTGGCACATAGTCTTTTAGGCATGTGATGTACCCTTTAATAAGGCAACTGCAAATTGTTATCCACAGCACTGCCTCCTCATTAAGCTGAGAATGGTTAGAGAGAACACAGCGATTGAGCAGTGAGTGAAACCTCTTGTTTGGTAAGGAAGTTGGGGGTGTTTGTTGGAGGTGTAGGAAACGAACAGAAAGGGCTGCTTCCCCATTACGTGATAAAATGCTGCCTTGAGGAATTTGGTTTTGTCACATCAACATCATCATCTACGAAGTTTTGGCTGAGGCTAGGCAAAACTTCAAAGCTAGATTTGATGTACTTTTCCATTTCGTGGGCGACCTGCAGCAGTCTTGAACAGCCATCGTTGCAGCTGAAATGAAAGAAGTCTATGCATTGGAAAACAAAAGAAAAGATAGTTACGTGCTTAATCCTTATGAAGTGTGGTCCTAGTTGATTTAAGAATGTGCAAAATCAGTGGGAACTGCCTATTTTTCCTCTGCTTGTAAATTGGAGACTGAAATAGCCTCCTGTTCTCCAGGGACCCCATAAAGTTAAAATTTGGTTATGTTTGGAAGTGCAGTGGCTAGAAGGGTTGGATATCCCAGAAAACCATGAGGAATAATAGCTTTGCATTCAGTTTTATATAGAGATGAGGCCTGAAACTATGTGAAGAGGAGATGAAAGCACTGCTCCTTAACTGAGCATCCTCTGTCCAGGGTAGGGAATAAGGCAAGGTCTGGGGGAAGAGAGCATGAATCATGTATTCAGCTAATGTGTCACGAATGTGTATGAGTCACATCACATGAAGCTTGAGCAGCTAGCCTGGTGCTAGCAAACTTGTTTTCTACAGACCAGTCATTGTTCATCTTCTGAGCTTAACAGTTGTTCTGTAGCTTTTTAGCTGTAATATATGGATGCACAATAACGTTTGTAACAGATGTGTGCTGGTAAACTGAAGGTGTGCATGGGAAGGTGTGTTGGAGGAGCACAGGACATTTTCATCATCTGGCCCTGAAAGCTGCACCGTGCAGCTTTAAAGGTTCTCCATGCTGGAACTAGAGACCCAAACCTCAGTGGTGTCTCACGTATCATCCCAGTTCAAGCAGAGCAGAACAGCTGATACATTCCCAGCATCACAGATGTGTTGATAGAAAAGTAAGCTGTCCAGATGACTGTCAGCATTTCAGAGAAAGATCTGGGTAGCCTGAAGTGCCCGTGGAAGTCTGTAGGATCGCCTCCGGGTGCTGTCTTAAGGAACTTTACTCCTCAGCAAGCCTCTGCTTTGTGCCAAGCGATGCAGTAGGCTGGACTGTCAAGTCACGGTCCAAGTCTATTTATAGGGCATTTCAGCAACCCCTCCTGTAGCTCCTGTTTCCTTATTTAAACTAGCCCTCACACTGTGTATTTTCCTCTTGTTTTCCCTGGCAGAAAAAAAGGGAGTCGTCGTTTTTCTCCTGGAAATTCAGCAGAGCATTTCTGCTGTGGGCCTTGACTCTCACCCCTCAGGTCTGGGAGCTGCTGGAGGGGAGGGCTGCACTCAAGGCACTTGTGTGTGCCAGATTGCTAACGCCTCTCTTCTGCAGGGATGGGATGAGAGGGAACGGGAGCGAGGATGAGTAGGAGACAAGGGAGAAGTCTGCCTGGTGCAGCCCAGTGAGGAGTGAAGCTGGGCTTGAAGAACTGCAGGGATGCATTGGCCTTTCTTCACTGAGCTCTGCCAGAAGCTGTCTCTCAGAGCGGGGCTGGAAGCGTTGACAGGCCTGCTCCAGGCAGGTGTCCTCATCCGGCTCACGTAGCAAAGCAGCTGTGGGGTGGGGGGGTGTTAAAATGATAGTGGAGCAAATCAGATTTCAAGAAACTGTAATGTGGAGGTCCCCAGCTGCATTAGAGTAACACTCCCCATGTTAATTTTGAATGATCGTTATTAGCACTTCCCCTGCGTTTTCCCCCTTTTGTTTTCTCTTTCCCCTTGGCAGCAACCCAGATGTAGTTTCAGTGTTACCTTTTTGTCGGTCTGTTTGGTACAGTGTTTCTTTGAGGATTTAGTGCTGTGCAGCTGATCACAGAACAGCTTTGCTTTTAAAGCTCATTAGCTAGGACTTGTCTCCTGGTGATGTGCCTGTCACAGTGACAGAAAATCATGGGTAGCACGTGTGTGTGTGCTTATTGCCTATCACCAGCTCTTGTGGTAGGAGGCAGTGCTGCTGAGTTCTTGAACGCAAGCTTTGCCTGCACCAGTGAGTGCTCATCTGCCAGTTCGTTTTGTAAAGGTGATCCTTGGCTGGCAGTGTCTGGGCCTCGGGCAGCAGGGGTTTGGCATGTGTCAGCGTCAGCCAAAGCTGTCAGAAAGGTGTTGATTCCAGAGGTGCCGTTAGTTTTGTGAAAGATGGTGCCTGGAAAGAGGATGGAGATCCCCCTGTAGAGGAGAAGCTGCTGGTTATGGTCCATTTTTGTCTGAGTGTTACCTGTTTACAAGGTGGCACCTGAGGACAGCCTGACCGGTGGGTGAGTGCACATTCAGCTCTGGTTGCAGCCCTTTGCCCACTGCTCATCCGCATCAGACACAGAGGGAATGGTGCTGGGAGCTGGAAGGGACAGTGAATGGGGCTGGGACTGCTGCTGTGGGAATGGCAGCTGCTGCAGTGTGTTCTGTGCACCTTTTTAGTATAAATTAAACTCTCAGAGTAAAGCTATGGACAGTGTTGTTTGCTCAGCTGCTCAAAAGTTCATCCAGACTTGCCTAAGAGTAATGAGATTATGTTGAAATTCATGGAATAGAAACTGTAGAAATTGGATTCTCTCAAATTGCTGTTTTCTTCCCCTCCCTTCTTCAGGTGTCCCTGGTCACACTATACTTAGTTGGATTCTGCAAGCACAAAGCATAGAAACTTGCTGAAGTTTCCTGTCTAATTAGACATCTCAAAAAAAAACAAAGATGGCAAAAATCTCTGATAAAATCACAAGGGAGTTGGCGATGTTCAGCAAGAAAACAAAGGTCTTTGAATGGAAATGTGTGTACAGTGCATGTATGGCTGCGGGGGCAGACAGGGCTCTTTATTCCTGCTGCCACTTAGACTGCTTTGTGCCCACAACTTCCCCATTCTTCATCTTTGTGGCTCTTCCCAGCTCTTCGACCTCTGCATCCATCCATCCATCCATCCATCCATTGTGCTTACTCCAAAACAGAAGTGTACACAGTTGCCATTTTTCAGGACTAGCTGTTACAGTTTCAGTACTGATTTTGCATCAGTCCAAACTGATGAGCAAAGGTAAACAAGTTCTCAGATTATTTTGCTGTGTGTTTTTAAACTATTCTTTCTAGGTACCTCAGCCTACTAATTCTTAAGGATTTAAGTGTTGTAGTAACATTTAATCTGTATTATAATTTTTTTTTTTACCCTATCATGTGTAAAGATGACCATGTCCATACTGTATACTGCACTTATCATATTTTCTTCAGATAAAACATTCCCTCATGTGAATAAAACCAAAATAAAGCTCAACTTGTTACAGAAGCTCTGTCCTCACAGCCTTGGTTTTAGCAGGACTCTGAGTGTGCTGCCCTGTGCTGTATACTTAAAATCCTGAGCTCAGGAGCTTGTAAGGACAACTTGGGTTCACTGAAATAACTTTTACTAATGGTCTGGGTTTCCTTACTCTCCATTCTTAATGATGTCCTTTAGAGTGTTGCATGGAGCCATGCATTTAAGAAAGCAGCCTTTTGGAGTCAGTGACTTGTTACATCAGCCTGTGCTGCTGGGCCCAGTGAGAGTCGGGCCTGTTTTTAAGACAACTGTTTCTTTTCTTTCTTTAGGCTCATAGCTGGCAGCCTGGAATCAAAAACCCATACCGTGGGGTGGTGGTATGGCCTGTTCCTGAGAATGTTGAAATTACTGTGACGCTTTTTAAGGTAGGTTTGTGTTGTTTTTTTTTTAATAATCTTTCATGTTTTGTAAGCAACACACACAAAAAAATGACATGTTTTTGAGTTTAAGTCATTACCTGCACCGCCTCAGTTCCACAGGAGAGAAGGACACAGGTCTGTGTCCTGCCAAAGGTAGCTGTTGTAGTTAACATTGAAATATCCCACTGGGCTGATTACGGTGAGTCACTGGCATAGAACTGAGTACGTGAGTGAGTATGCACGTAGTACATGTGTAAATGCTTGGCACAGGTTTTAGTCTGATTGGTTTTCTTTAAATGTTATAAGCCAGAAGTCATGAAAACAGCCATTTCTAGACTTCCTTGTTCAGCTGCAGTGCAGTGACTGTTTCTGTCTTGATTAAGAAAGGCAATCCAGCTTCAAATTTCACATTATTTAAGATGTCACACTAACACCACAGTACTTGCCTTAACTCAATCTTAAGAGAGGATTTGGGGTATTGAATGGTACAGAGAATTTACGATTCTGCAGGATGTTTTTTTTCTAAGGAGCTGCATTTTTTTTTGTTTAAATAAACAAAGCAAGGAGAGAAATAGATGGTTATGCTAGAATTTAATTCTCCAATAGTGATGGGCAGAGTCCTTTCTGCATCAAGATAAACTGCAGCTTTGGACACGTGTCCTTATTTATAACTGTACCCTTTACAGCCTAGGGCAAAAGTTATTTCTGTGTCCTGTTTTTGGGACTTCCCTGAATAACTTGTTAGAAGTGGCTTGTAGTTAACCACTAAGCTCACAAATGTGAGTTTATGATTTGGTTCATTAAGATTATAAAGGGGATTTGTCTCTTATATATTTTTGTTCTTGTACGGCCAGTGAAAGGAAACCTGCTTGGTTGCCGGTGATGCTGTCATAAATTTGTCTTCGTAGCAGACATGTAGTCTTCAACTGAAGTTCAAAAGTTCACTAGCAGAAATTGTTTGCCTTTGCATGCTTCAAGGGCCTCTGCTTAGATTAAGACATTTAACACCATTATGTGACTATGCTGCGTATCTGTTTAATCTGAATATGATTATGTAAGGCGTTAGATGTTACTTAATATTTTTAACACTAAAAGTGAAGCAGAGATGCACACAGTTCTTCATTGTGTGTGTGCTAGCAAGTTACATAAGGAGGTAGAAATGAAGTTTTGTTTGAATGCAGTTCTGTGATGCAGTGTCTCTGGTCTACAAGTGCCTCCCACCCCACTCCTGCAATCCACGGTCTCAGGCAGCTTTTATGTAAATCTGCTCAAATCGATCCTCTGGCTCCTCCAAAAAGGGTGCCCATGATTGACCAAGCCCACCTTTTTTCCCCATAAAAATCTGCATATGTGACAAAGCACTGCTTTTTGAGCAAGTTGGGTAACGCACCAGAAGAGGCCATATTTATTGTCTCTGTGAGAACAGCCTGGATGAATGGCTGTGAGTGAAATGCTGTTGCTGGCAGGGCATGGCATCAGTGCTGCAGCAGCATTCAGCTGTGGCGTGGGTCTGTCCTGGCACCTGAAGAGCTGCTGTTTGTGTAGCTGGTACGTTCTGGGTGAAGATGGTCAAAAGGAGCTGGCTATTTTTTGCACAGTTGATGGATTGGCTGGCTGGTACTAGAGGAGTTAGAAGCATGTAATAGCGGACTACAGTAGCTTTTCTGGGAGCTGACTTCCAAGTTAGGTATTTATATCATTTCCGCTGGAGGGAGGGAGGCTAAAACACTTAAAGCTGTAAAGCTCAGAAAAAAAATAGTCTTATTTTGCCATCCTGAAATCCCTTCAGGAGTTCCCTCCATGTGAAGGGGAGTAAACGCTGAACACTTATCAGTTTGCAATAACCGTGTTTAACCTGGCCTTGCTGTTCTAAGAAGCACTGGTTGTCCCCTTACACTACAACTTGAGAAGCAGAGAGAAGCTGAGGGCTCCACGGCCATGCTACCAGAACCTACTGATGGGAACAGGTTGCTCTGACAGAGCTTTGTAGCAATCACAGACAACAAATGAGCGCAGTGGTGCTGTTTGAAATAGAAGCACAGGGAAGGGGAGAGCAAACTCTGAAACTGACAGCTACGTGTTTTGGGAAATGATTCACACTGTAGTGGCTGTGTGGTTGTAAGTGGCTGTTGAAATGTGTTGCTGGTAGGATTAGGAGATAAGTCGAGGTTTCAAGTGCTGATGAGAATGTTAAGAATATCCTCTTCAGTAGTCACCTATGGACACTTGAGAGCTGGCTGGGGAGGTGCCTGTTTGGGTCAGCAGGCGAGGTACTTTGCGTTATCTGCACATCCCTATTTTGGGTATTAGCTTGCTCCCAGGAATGCATCTGTAACTCTTAAGCAAACAGAGCTAGTACTGGAGAGAATATAACCTACATGCAGAAAACTTTTGTTTCAAATAAAGAAAAGCTTTGTCTCCTTTCACTTAATTCTGCTTTTCTAGTAAAACATTATAATGCTATGAAGTCATGTAGGGAGAAGCATCAAACAGATGTGCTGATTGAGCCTCCAGTACCTAGCTCTGACTTCTGTCCATCCTGCCAGCCGACGTGCTCATTACAGGAAAAGTTCCATCTATTCTCAGAGTGTCACTTCTTTCTCAGCTGTGCTGTATGCTGGGCTTTGGTTGTGCCTTGGAATTCTCAATTAAAATGGGAGGAAAGAAGCGCCGTGGAACAATCAATGTCTTGTGCATTTTAAGTCCGTGATTTGTATTGCTTTCATAGAAGGATCCACAAGTGCCAGAAAAGCTAACTGAATTCACATTTTTCATTGTTGCCATGGTTGCGCTCCAGAAGTTTGCTTTCAGAGTCCCTGCATAAGCAAGGTTTAGCTGTCATATGTGAAACCCCATATAATTGTGTCTGTGTGTATAAACACACGCTTATATCAAATGCGAGAGGTTATAAAGGAGAAATAATTCAGTGTCAGCTAAGGTCAGTGCTTTTAGCAAAGCCAAGTGAGTGTCAGCTGTACTCTGAGTATTCAAATTGTAGCAGTTATCTGGCCTAAAAACAAAGTGAACTTCCCGAGCAGAGATGTTTGTTCATCTGGAGTAAGCATGGACTTTGCCTCGCTTGATTACAAACAGCCCTTGTTTGTCAGTAACACACGTGGTTTATCACACCAGGGTATTGTTGCAGCAACAGGGAAGACTACTAGCTCTTCATTCCAAAGTCTGAGAAAAGGCTCTTTAAAAGGCATAGTCTTCTAAGGACAAAATAATCAGTTATGAGTAAAATATGAATAAAATAGATAGAAAAGGGAACCAGTATGGTTGCCAGTATTCCCATCCCCACATATTTATCAGAATAAATCCCACCATCTTTCTTGACAGCCTTAGACATACTTGGATTACAACACAGAAATTGAGTGTGTGCCCTTCAGTATGCATGAACTGGAATCTTACCACCTTTGAGGTGTTAATGTCTGTTTTCTTTTTGGAATTTAAGTTGTGAGGCTTTGCTTCGCGAAAACAAAACATCCCCCAGAAGTCAGCATGAGAACTGTGCTGCATAAAGCGAGGAGGGAAGCCAGGACAGGCAGGTGAGGTTAGCAGCCCTAGGTAATCCCAAGAACAACTCTGTGCCCAGCCAGCCTCGAGTGATGGGGGCCACTGCTGGGTTTCAAACTGCTCCTGAAATCCCACCTCTCCCCAGTGGATGGGTGGGATGTCTTGTGGCTCTCAGTCTTCGAGGATTTTGCTGTACTGCTTACCTCTAAAATTTAGCTTGGGTGTAGGACAGCTGGAAGGGGGAAAGGTGGATTCAGTGTAGCAGAGAGCGTTTGGTTCTGGGGGAATTCTGGCTTTGTTTCAGGCTGAATGTGTGTGTGTGTGTATATAGATATATATTCATAGATAAACGTTCATGTAGAATCACAGAATCATAAAATCCTTAGAGTTGGAAGGGACCTCTGATGTCCGTCTGGTCCAACTCTCCTGCAATGAACATTTATATATAAAAGTTTATATAATTTCAAACACTAATAAAGACAACTGACTAGTATGCATGTCATCAGTTATTCCCTAAACAGGCTGTAATATGCGTGATGAATCTTTGCATTGTGAAATACTGTGGTGTTTTCTGCTGGGAAATGAACAGGTATACCCTGTAGTACCACACAGGACAAAGCCATTTTCTGATTATCAGATGGTACGTATTTCCCTTATCAGAAACAAAACCTGTCTCCCTGAAAAAACTGCTTTTCCTCAGTATTTTTTTTTCCATGAAGTTGGTAGGTTTATTATAGAACACACATGACTTCATGTAATTTAGCTTACTATAAACAAGTGTATTTCACTAGTGTCACCCTGCATTTTTTTCTCTCCTGCTTCAGAGGAGAGAAAACCATCACTAAAGCCATCTCCTGTAAGTGAAGAGCAAATCCAGGTTCAGAACATACTTGTTCCAGTTCAGGAGAGACCGCTGGCTTTAACCTGTCTCCATAGAGGTTAATTCATACAAGAAAATCAGCCATGTAGATAAGACAAGATGATCTGTGTCAGATACGAAAGTAATAAGCTCAGGGAAGTGAGAGATGGAAAGTTCTGTTTGCACACTAAACAATTTAATATCTGGGGTTAATGTAAAGGCTATTAGAAAAAAAAATGTTTGAACAAGAAAAAAAAATCAGTCCACGTTGTTTTGTTAGCCTAGAGGCTTTATGGGAAGCTGCAAGTGTTAATGAGCTTTCTGTAGGGTCTGGTTTGCTCGGCCCTTGCTGCCTTCTGAAAACTCAGAAGAAAAAGCTCAACAGAGCCCTATGACATTTTTCGATGCCAATCAGACCTATATAAACAACATAGCATCAAGATCTGGGTCAAATTCTGAGTCTTCTACACCTTCCAACAGCCAAGTACACATGCTGAGGGCAGATGTAGGACTACCCGGAGCATCTGCTGTCGGCCTCTGGCAGAGAAAGATCACAAACCCTGTCATCACTTGATCTGATTCAGTATGACAGTCTTTAAGTCCTATTCTTTCCCTAGAAGAAAGACCAAAGATTAAGGCTGGCATGATGTGATGTGATGGAAAGACAAGCTTCAAAAGCCAGGAAAGCTTAGGGAGGAGGCACAGGGAAGGAAGGAAGAATGCTGCTCGTGTTAACAGTCTGGAGGTTTTTTCCTGGATGCTCTGGCTGCTAATCAGGAGGAGGAGCAGCTCCGTGTTTGTGATGCCTTCCTTTTATTCCGATTACAAGAGAAGGTTCTTCACTGAGAGGGTGGTCAGGCTCCACAGGGCAGTGGTCGTGGCACCAAGCTGATGCAGTTCAAGAAGCAACTGGGCTGTGCTCTCAGACATAGGTTCTGATTTTGGGGTGGTCCTCATGGAGCCAGGAGTTGGACAAAGCACTGCACTGACCTTGAGAGGAGAGTGGGGGATGTGATTCTCCGAGTGTAACGTGGTGTCTTTCCCTTTGCACAGTTCCTACTGACTTCCCACCTGAGCAATAGTTTCGAACACTAAGATAACCTACTTACCAGAAAGAAAAAAATAAAAAGAAAGCTCCAAAACTACATCTGAAGATTCTGAAGAGGAATATCTTACTGGGAAATGAATGTGTGCAGAAAGAACAGGAAAATGGGCTGACCTCTGGATACTTAAAGTGATGAATTTTTTTCCTTAATTTTTTTAATGCAATAGAACAAGGAGAAATGACCAGTATTTCAGTCTGTTTACCCAATTACAATTTTCAATTCAAGGTAAAACTGCAATTATTGGATGGAGTGTGGTAGTGCATTTGCAGTGCACTGATAGATTATTATCAGTAAAATGTTTGGCTCTTGCTGACTCATGTTCCTTCTGTGTTAGTGAGGTTGTAATGCTATGAGACATTTCCAGGCTGAGAAAAATACTAGAGGCTGACAATTCCTTGTGCTTTTAAGGCAACTTTCCTTATTGTGTGTTTTTGGGAGGATGCTTGAGAATGTAACTTGCCTTCAGGTGTTTCCAGCTGTACATCTTCGTTCATCTGCTTGCGGGTGAGGTGGGGCTTTCTGGAGTGTGTTATCCCAGAGGACATTCATATGGTGAAAATTTCAAAGGTTGCTGTGGTTACTACTGCTGGACTTAGTCTTTGTATTGCAACACTGCTTTTCCTTAAAAAGCAGTCATCTGTTTGCTAATTTAATCGCTTGAGTTTTATATGACAACGGAATAGAGAGTATGGATTAGCCATACAGTAGTGTAAGTATGTGTTGTGCTTTTTACTGGTATTTATCCTCTGCAAGTCCAAAATAAGAGAAAGGATTAATCAGTTTCACAGAAATGTCCCTTATTATAGAGACTATACAGGGAAGTGTTAGCCCAAAGGGTGAAGTGGTGGTTACAACAGAAACTGTTGCAGCTATAATTGTACTTGCAGAAGTCTGCTAATGCTGATCATGTAATACAGTTTTAAGTTAGCTAGAAATAAGGCTGTGCGTGCTGCTTCGATTTGTAATAAAACCACGTTGGCAAGAACAGTGAAGCCACCTACCTGCCTCTAACAACAAAATACTGAGGCATATCTGTATAAGCTCATTTGAGGTTTCCTGCTTTTGAGTCAAATTCAAGACTGTCAACAGCTATTGCTCCTAATAGATATAGATATGTATATGTATGTATGGAAAAAATATGCAAATATACAAACAGTATATACAGAATGTCCGTATTGTAGCATATTTCATCTCATCTACATTTATTCAGTTATCAGAAATGTAGAGGTTCTGTAGCTTTCAGAGGTGTGAATCAGCATTGTTGCCATTCACAAGAAATTTGTTTGTAGATATTTGACTTGTGTGGGCAACGTCATGATGCTTTGTTTGCTACGCAAGGTAAAGGATCATGGGCCCTGACTTTGCAAGGGGCTCTGGGAACACTTGTCAGCTTGCATGATTAGGGTTTGGGGCAGTTAGGAAGGAAATCAAGCAAGAGGAATTATTTGAGAGTTTAGTCACATATTAAGGAGTTGCGTATTAAACCTAAAGTGATTAATGATCCTATTAAATCTCATTATGTCATTTTATGCTGCATCACAGGAAGCATTTAAACAAAAAGGTAGTTGCTCAAGGTTAACTAATGAAAATGATAGGCATTTAATGGCTGGATTACGGAAAATGATACCTTTAGAAGTCACGTAGGGTGCAGGAAAGCAGCAGGTAGCATGCACTTCATTTATGTAATGCAGAATGCCACAAAGTGGTGTTCCTTGGTGTGATGGATGTGTGATGATATCATCTGGTATTTACAACTGTGTTAATTGTTTTTAAATTATTATTATTAAAAAAAATAGATCTCTAAGGGATTATTCACAGAGCCCAGAAAATCATCTCAAATTTTGACATCAGCTTCTGTGTCTGCTATTGAAACTGCACTCCCGTTGCTGATATAATGCATTTTGAAATGCACATTGTCTATGTGACACCCGTGGTTGTGGCTGCTAAATAGGAAGCTGGTGGCAGTCCCCATGGTAGGTCATGCTGCTAAACTCACCCGTGAGCACGGTCAGAGCTCACAGACACTGGCTGTGAGGAGAGTCAGCCTTGTGGCAGGCTATGCAGAGCAGGAAATCCTCTCATTGGATTCTGTCAGCAGCACTGTGCTGGGATGTCTGACTTGGAAGCAAAACTTGGAAGGAAACACGATGGTTAAAGCAAAGACCCCTGGATAAGGTGATACTCAGATAAGGCTGCAGTGATTGAGTGTGAGACTCGTGGAGTTATGAAAACATGGTCTGGCTGGAGATAGACAAAGCAGAAGTGAAATATCTCAATCCACTGTTTTAACTTAGAACAGCAAAATAGAGTTGGTGTAGTGTCATGAATGGGCTTCAGATAACAGCAAGAGAACGCAGTGGGTACTTAGGGATCTCAACACTTACAATAAAAGCAAACGCCGGTGATGGGGAAGTGAGGTTTATCTGCAGGTGTCTGAGACGTGTGGCTGTCAGAGGCAAAGGAGTGGTTGGGGGGTTTCCTGTAACTAGAAATAATAGGATAAGATTGAGGTATAGCAGAATTAGTCTTTGTGTCAGGGAAAAAGGCTAAAGCTATGTTCCTTGCAAGAGAAATGGAAGGTACATGGTTACAGTTGGTTTGATTGGGTGATAAATTAATGACTTAAAAATAGAAGGCTTAAAGTAGAATCTTCGGTAAGGGCCCAAAGTAGATGATTTAATGCTTCCGCCATTACCTTATTTTCAGACAGGCACAGTGTAGATGACACCACTGGTCTGACAACTCATGACATTGGAAATGAATGCTGAATCTAGGAAACTCATTACTACTAATCTTCCTGATGGTGAAAATGGCTTTTGTTCCTTGTGTGTATGGCAATAGAAGCATTGTGAAGGTCAGGTTTCTAAATAACTTGCAGTGAAATGAGGTGTTCTGCTGAAGCTGTGACTTCATGCTATGAGTTTCCCTCATGCTAAGGGCACAGGGAGGTTGGATGGCTGTTTTGATGCCTGCAGTAGGTCTGTGCCTTCTCATGCCAAGTAGGAGCATGAGAATTCCTCCACTGTTTTCTGCAAGATGTAGATTTGTTGGATTTATTTCAAAGGTAGAATGTAAGAATTAAAGATATCCATTATTATTATTTTTTTTTTTTGCATGGGTTGAAGGGAAATGGAATTTCGGGCCTTTATCAGAATGAACCTCATGTTTGTGTCCGTAGCAGACTTAATCTTTTCTGGCAGTCTTACACAACTTATTTGTCATTTCACTGGCATCCATGGAGGCCTAGTCCTGACTAAAATATTTCAGCTCTATCTTCTCCAACGGGTAAAAATATTTCTGTGAGTATATAAAAATCTTGGCTGAGCTACAATTTCTTGCACCCTGGGTTATTTTTAGGCTTAAATTCTCTGGTTTGTTTTTCTAGGATCCTCATGCTGAAGAGTTTGAAGACAAGGAATGGACATTTGTCATAGAGAACGTAAGTTGGAGTATGTTTTTGGCTTTTTTTTATATGTGTAAGACTTGATAATTAATAATGGAAGGGTGTCCCAATGCTGAAAAAGTACCTGTTACTACATCCTGATTGAAGGACAGGAGGGAGAAGCACTATGCTACACTACTTACATTCTTTCCCTGCAAGCATCGATCTTCCTTACGTTATTTGGCTATGAGCAATGGAGCAAACAAGTTAGAGCTGGATTATGACTCATGGGTTTTATGGCTTATGACACATTATTTTTCTGTGAGCTGGGAAGTGAGGAAGCCAGAGCTGGGCTGTGACATTTGCACTTCTTGAGCTGCAGGCCTCCCCTCTCTGTTTTGAGTGCCACTTGTCAGCTTTCGTCATCTGTGTTCTATAGATGAGAAAACTGAGGCAAGATGGAGAGGTGGGACCAGTTGTGGTCACCTAAGAAAAGAGCAGGAGAAGCACACTGTGCCTCTGGCTTCCTGCCTTGTGAATTGGGCTGCCTCTTGTGCACAGTGAAACTCAAAAAGGTGGCTGCAGTGCAGCTCAGCCCAGGAGGAGCCGTGAGCTCCCAGAGCTTTCCAGAGAGCTGCGCTCATCAGGACTGTGCAAACAACTCACTGCCAAATAGCACAGCTTCACATTCCATGGAGCAAGAGCTTCTTGGATTTTCTTCCTTCTCATCCCCTTCCTTGACCAGCAGCTTCAACTCTGGGGCTGCCCAAGACTGCCAAGTGGGGAAGCTGCTTTACCTGGAGATTCCTTTGCAATTGTTTGAAGTGCTTCTTAAAGGACTGTGATATTAAGACAGCGTGTTTCTTGCTCATTAGTATAGTTTCCTTCTGGTCTGTTTCTCGGTAACATAATTTAATTTTTATTATTTACTTAGCTTTTAAAAAAAATTACCTACCTACTGAGTTGCAGTAATGTCACTGCTGGAGTATTGTGGTATATCGAGGTATGTAAAAGCAGTGGAATTTGTCAGTTATTATTATTATTTTTTTTTGCTTAAATGACAGCTGCTTTTTCTTGCTTTTGCTATTAGAAGTGGTTTAGGTCTCCAAAGCGAAATTTAATTTTGCTTGCTATTGATTGAATGCTTAAAAGGGCTAAAAGCAAGGTGCAGGTCATACTTTGTTTTTAAATGTCATGTTTCTATTTTTGTTTATGGGACTTAATGAACACAAAACCCAGTGTAGTTACTGTTTCCTGGAGTTTCCTTTTCTATCTCACTTAGTTTATTTTAATCAGGGAAGTCTCCATCGCCAATTGTCACTGTACAAGTTGCACTGGATAAAACAATGATAGTGTATTTTTCAGCCAACCCCTTTGGGTATAGTTGGGTTTCCTGTGACGTTGCAACAAATCTTTTTTTTTTTTTTCTTTTCTTTCCAGAAGTTCATGGTGGGCATGTAGACTTCATGTTCTGCTTAATAGTTTTTTCATGTGTCATTGGATGATGTATGGACATGGTAATAGGACATCTCCCGCGTGCTGCTCTCCCTTGGTGCTTCAAATCCTCTCTGAGTTGCAAAATGGGAGGTTTTGCTTGGGTTGCTACACCCCAAAATACAATCTGTGCCAAAACAGATGGAAGTGTTTCCAGTTTGTGTCAGTTATGGAGCCATTGTTTGTTGTATGCAGACTTATCCTTTACAACCACAGTTATGACATTGGTTCATCCCATGAGAACTGCTGAATACTAGCTGGTGCATACTTATTGTTGAATTAAAGCAGTTAATCTGAATAGCTCTCAGAAATAATTAGTAGTTCTACTGCAGAAACTGAGAGCAAAACTATAAAACTGATTGCTTTCAGTCCCCTCTTCTTTTTATTTTTTTAGTATTTTATTTTTTTACCCTGCAGAAAACTGTAGATGTTCCCGACAAAATCTTGTCTGCGAGTACACTCGAAATTATGGAGAAAGTCTTTTCCCAGAGTAACAGCTCCGCTTAGTGGTGGATGGAAAAATCTTCATGGGTTTGAGCAAGTAACAAATGATGCAAGTGCTGGTTGACATTTCGGAGTACAAAACACCCGCTTCTTCAAAATTTGGCAGCCGAAGAGACAGGAGATTAATCTCCCCTCCCTAAATTGATGCCATTTATTGCTTTCAAGCTTAACATGTAGTTTTTCTGTTTTTAAAGGAACATATTTGTCATTGAATCTGACAATGATAGGTCACCTTCAGGAAACGCAGGGACATTTACAGTCCTTTGGGACACTTCCTTCTACAGATAAGTTCTCTGCCCTCAGGGTCTGCAGAGTTTCCTTTCCTTCTTTCTTAGCAGCACTAAGAATGCAAAATGCAGAGGCCTAAGAAGTGTGTGGACATTCTTTCATTATGAAATGGCATGAATTCTAAAGCAGTGTATCTTGAGCTTTTTATTGTTTTTGAATGTCAGTATTCAAAGGAATTTTATAACATTTCAGTATGTCTCTGCGAACAGAGCTTAAGTTGAAGGTCTCTGTTAGCAGACACTGCCCAGTTCAGGCCATTCTGGACTGTGCCAGTTTCAAACAGCAGCAAGGTGTGGCAGTTTGTGCAAGCTGACTGTGCTGTAAATGAAAGTGAAGCAGGGAGGGGATTTGTGCTTTTCCACTATTCTGTTTTAGTCCTGAGATATGTACTGTTTGTGATCCATTGTGCTGTTTATTGTAGGGCTTTTTTAGCTCTATTTTTAATGTCTATATTTGCGTTCTACTTCATCATCTACTGTGTATCTCAACCAAGCAAGGCTTCTTAATATTTAAATATCAGTATTCTTTTTCCCTCATCCTCTTCCTTGTCTTTCTCCCCTTCAGAGCATATACACGGTGAGCTTTTCTGTCTCTAATTCCATCTTTGTTTAACCATGCTCTTGGTTATCTGAGTCTTCTTCATGACACAGTTGAGTTGTCTTGGTTTTATTGTTCTTCTGAGTAATTATATAGGATCGTGGAGAAATGCATAGCTAAGACTAAGTCTTCTTCTTCTTGTGAAGAAATAATAGGCCTTCAAACTCTTTCACACTGGCATTAGTTTGACTAGCAGCTTTTCAGTTAAAGATCCAGTAAGTGATTTTCTCCCTCATTACTCCTAAGGGTATTTGAGCGTATACAAGGATTTGGTCTATGAAACTTTTGTAGCTTTCTGTTAAAAAACAAACAAACAAACAAGTTTATGTATCATGTCTGTCAGAGGAAAGAAGAAAAATTGCCAGTGTTAGTTTTGATGGTGTTGTTGTTTGTTTTTTGAAGCTTTTCTCCCTGATTCATCTAGGTTTGGAGGCAGCCACACCTGCTCTTCCCTGTATCATTGTTTCTGGCAAACACTTGCTGGAGTTGTTTCTGGGAAGCCATTTAAGATGGAGTCTCTGCAGTGCCTCCAGACAGTCCATTTCACTGCCTTTTGCCCTTGTGAGAGGCAACTGTCCCACCAGAATCTCCAGCAGTACAGATCAGGGATGCTGCTTCTTGTTGTACCAGTTTTGGATGTGGAGAACATCATCTGCTTTGTCTGTCTGGAGGCTCACTTCTTTCTTCTTTCACAATGATGTGATAATGCTTACACACAGGATTTTGTTTCCCTTCATGGTGTTAGCAGATCCATAGCATTGTCTTTTTAAAGACTGTTTGCCCATCCTTCTGTGCTGCTGCTGCCCACTGCTGTCAGGGGCCAGCATGCCAGCACCTGCGTGGTGAAGTATTGTCCTGATTTTCCAAGCTGTTAGTGCACTGAGCTCACTTGGTACATCTGTCCGTTCTAGAGATGTGTCTGCTGTTTTCTGAAATCCTTTTAGGCTGCTGTTTTTCAGTAGTGCCTGTTTGAATGTCAAGATGTTGAATGGTGAGGTGCATCAAGCTTAACACCAGTGTATCCTTATTTTAGGTGCCAGCCTGTCAAGTTGGACAGTTTTGTAAGATCTGAAGTGTATTTTGTTCTGTGAGATGCAGTCAAGCTTCTGGTTATTTTTTATACCTTGACCAATAAAGGTATTTTAAGTTGTTTATCCAAGAACAATGTGTCCAGCTAGGCTGCTGAGCTGAGTAAACAGGTATGTAGTTTGCTACTGATGTTAGCCTACAGCAAGCAGTTAAAGAACAATAAGTTTAAACTGAAAGTGGAGATCCATCTCTTTGCTGCTCTTGAATAGCTTTAGGAGCCCTAACCCATCAACCCACCAAGACTCCTGAACCATCCCCAGCTCACAAGGGAGCAAAGCCCTGAAATCAAAGGAGCATTAAGAAGAGTTAAGGAAAACTTGACATAAACTAGTATAATTTTATTAGAACAACTGCATTGTTATGGGTTGTTTCTCTAGAAATGCTGTACTGTGATTGCTTGTGATTGTTTTTCATTTTGAGTGCTCTAAAGCATGTTGTTACATCATTCAGAGGTTTGGAGATATTACTTTCTCTACTAAAATGCCCGTCCATTAGCTTTAGAAACAAATAACACAAAGATGATATGTAATGGGAAAGTAATAGGAAAGAAAGTGCAGGTGGATGGATTACGGAAATGAATCTTTTCTTAGACTTAAATGTGACTTTAAATGCAATACAATAACATGAGGTATTAGCAAGTGTCTCATCCCACTCTGTGGGTTGCAAGGAAGGCGAGTGTTTGGAGTCCCCTGAAAAGGGCACTCAACCCAGCAGGGTTGCAGGAGTGATGGAGTCACAGCAGGGACTCAGGTACAAATAAGGTGATTGAGTTTTCTAACAACAGTCAACTACTTGGAGGCAAAATTAGACAACTTTCTAACAACAATTAAGAGGCCTTACACGTAAATGGGTACTTTGGCACAGGTGCTATTCCCTTACAATTGCTTTAAGGCAAGTTTAGGCAATAGCTACTAAAGAAAAATGAGTAAAAAAAGGTCAAGGGGGAAAGAGAGGAGGGGGGAGAAAGGGAGAATAGAGCTTTCACCACTGCTTAGATCCAGTGTTGTCTTAAGTTGGGAACCTTAATCCATGGGTGATGGGTCAACAAAAGGTAAATGTGCATGGACACTTCAGTATAGTCCAGTTGATGAGACCTTCCTCTGGGCAGCAGCTCCCTCACCTCTGCACAGTTTGGTGTTGTAGAAGATTCAGGAACCTTCAGCAAGTGTCTCTGGTGATGGTGCCCCATCCTCAGCGGGTTCCTCAGACTGTTGTTCTTCAACTAGTAGAGTTAGTCAAGCTGATGTTTTCCAACCATAAGAGGAAAAAGATGCTGTGCTAAGAGAAGGTGGGTACTGTCCATACAAAGCAGAGAAAAGCAGTTTGCTAGTGTGCCTCCTCAGGCTTGATCTGTCGTTCTCCTAGCTCCCCTTTTTGCAATGTTTTCTGCTTGAGTTGTTTGAATCGGGTTTTACTTTACATTGGAATAAAAACCTGAGTCTAGATGTGAGGAGTGTCACACCTGTTTCTGGCAATGAGTGTTCAGAGGTGAATGCCAGCGTAGCATAGTGAACTGAGATTCCAAGTACTGTCAACCTGGTTTGGAAAAAGAACCTGAGGAAAAAGAAGACTGGCACGTGGAGTAAGACGATTCCTTGCTTGGCTGTCTCTTTTAGTGCATCTTTGTAGCACGTGGGAGCTTAAATCTAAATTGGCTATTTCATTTCTTTATTTTTCAAGTAATCAAAAAAGCTATAATATTCTGTTGGTACTCTCTGCTTAAAATAAGTTTTTGGCTTAAAATAGGAAACAACCAAGTTAGTCTATAGAATGAAATGCCTGCATTTAATACATTTAGAGTAGGGAGCTCGTAGCTCAGACATGCTTTCCTTGGTCCTTTAATTCCCCTGTCATATTCTGCTGTATGTGATTATGTGAACTGTGTCTGTCTGGCTGTGTAAATTAGGCTGGATATTCTGGTCTAGATATAGCTATGAATTAAATGCTGCTTTGTCAACCATCTCACACTTACTCTGCTTTAAATTCGATAGGGAATCAGAAAACATGTTGGAGTTTGTGCTTATATTAAATATTCAGCATGTAGTTCAGAAATCTCCAAGATTAGGGTTTTGGAGCAAAATTTGTAGCAGCTTTTGCCTTGATTGACCAGAGGTCTTTCAGTGGAGGAAATGGCAGGAGATAGCTTTTGTGTTTTGTACTTTGGAGACCCGACCCTACTTCTTTCAGTAAAAAATGCACATCTCTTGTGCAGTCTAGGGAGTGGCATTTATGTGCAATTGTGCCTAACCTCAAGGAGCTGCAGGGAGCAGGAGATGAGCCACATTCTGCAGAGGGACATCCTGGTGATGGATGGATGTCCTGCAGCTGGTGAGCCTCCCTCCCATCTGCACCAACCCTACTGGGCACCAGCTTAGGCCGAGCATCTTCTTGGGAAATTACAGAGGGTAAAGGATGAGGATTCCACACTTCATGAATACTAGTTGTGTTGGAGATGGGTTGCACCAAGTACTGTAGAACAGTTGTATTTAGTGCAAGTGTTAAGTGAGTGGAGTTTGAAGACGGTGTTTAGGGATGTGTTCTCCTCTCATTACATGCAGAATGGAAACAGTGACATCATTGCTTCGAGCCAGGAATTGCTGTGGCAGAGCTGTGACAGCTCCTTGAATCCTGACCTGCTGCAGCCCCTGGGTTCCCCTATAAAACCTGTTGTGTTTGACAAACAGTGTTTAGGTCTGTCAAAACTAAAACGAGTCTGAATCGCCTGAAATTAAGAGAACTGCTAATCCTTTTTATCATTAATATGTACTAATCTATTAAACCTGAGCTGTGGGATGACAAAAATCTTATCTAAATGAGAATTTTAGATGATTTGTTGAGAGAACTTTTAACTTTTTAATTCACTTTTTACGCTTTAAATATCTGATTTATCATGAATCATTAAATAGAGTATGAAATGTGGGTATGTATTAAGTCCTACTCCTTTTTACTGTATTTTTTCAAAAATAGTCAGAACGTTTCCTTTTTGTTACTTGATCCATATTGTCCAAATGAAATGTGATGCCTAAACTGTCATTTAAATATTATTTCTGTTGCACACATAGAATTATAGACTGGTTTAGGTTGAAAGGGACCTCAAACCCCCCCAGCCCCAACCCCAGCCATGGACAGGGCTACCCCCCAGCAGCTCAGGCTGCCCAGGGCCCAACCAGCCTGACTTTGGGCACCTCCAGGGATGAGGCACCCACAGCTCTGGGCAGCAGCACCAGGGCCTCACCACCCCCTGGGTAAAGAACTTCTTCCTAATGTCTAATCCATGGGCGTCCAACCTTTTGGCTTGCCTGGGCCAAAGCGAGTAGAGGAATTGTTTTGGACCACATAGAAGTACCTTGCATTGAAAGTAATGCCTCCAGTTTCTTCCTTGGGAACTACAAGAAGTGCAAAGGGTATAGTAACAACATTTAACAGAGCAAATATTCAGCTACGAAACACTATTTTTCAGCGTAGTCACCACCATTAGTTATTCATTTTCACAAATGATGAACAGGAGCCTGCATGCCATGCTTGAAAATCCTGCACCAGCAGAAGTGAGCTGCAGTTGTCACTGCTGAACCACATCACACATCGATGTATGTCGGTGGGGAACATTTTTTCTGCATGGAGGAATTCTGTTCCACCCCTTTGCTCCATCTGCACTTCCACATCAGATACTGTTTTGTCACTTTTGGCTTTCTGGGCTGCAGGCACACACTGCTGCTCACGTCCAGCTTTTCATCCACCAGTAGTCCCAAGTCCTTCTCTGCAGTGCTGCTCTCAATGAGTTCTTCTCCCAGTCTGTACTCATATCTGGGATTGCCCCAACCTGAGTGCAATGCCCTGCATTTGACCTTGTTAAACTTCATTGGGTTCATGTGCTCCTCTTCAAGCTCGTCCAGGTCCTGATGGATGCATCCCTTCCCTCTGCTGTGTCAGCTGCACCACTGAGCTTTTCATCAGCAAACTTGCTGAGGGTGTCCTTGGTGCCACTGTGTCATTGATAACGATGATAAAGAGCATAGTGTAGTAACACTGCCAAATTGAACTGTATTAGATATATTTGCCTACAGGTTCAGTAGCAGTTTTTAAAACTATAATACAACTTTTCAGTTAAAATTTTCCAATAAATGAGAAGTTATCTTGCTATAGGGTCTCACAAATGGAGGATGTAGACAGAAGGCTGTTGGGAGTTGCACAGAGCAGCCCAAGCATTACACTCTGGTTTTGTAAGCTCAGTAAGCGCTGTACACCATAACATTTACAATGGAATGAGTTTGATGACATATAATTTATATGGTTATTATTGATTCACAGTAGTAAAGTACAACTGTTTTCTAAATTGCTAGAACCATTTTGTTTAAATTCTTTTTATTTTTTTTTTTGCTAGTAGTATGCATCTCCTGTAGATGAGTGTACTGTGCCAGACAGCTGATCGGGGTTGCTATCAGTGGTATTCTTTGCCAGCTGGAGGGAGGAAGCTGATAAACAAGGCAGACAGCTTTGGAAACGAACCCCTAATACTACATTAAGCATGTTTAAAACCAGCAGTGTGTTTCAGCCACTCTTAGCATATGTTTATTCATAGAAAATCAGCAGTAAAATACACTTGCCAGCGCACACAGAGTCTGCATGAGGTCTTTTCTCTTTCAGACATCAAATACAGAATAGTGTCTTGGTAATTGTTTTACAGTGGGGTTCTAATCATACTCTAGACATAAGCTGAACTGGCCAACTTGCCTTTTAATAGAAAAGTATTTGCTTTTAAGCTTGTTCAGCTTGCCACTTCTTTCTGTTTTTATGCATTCGAGTGTGTTTTCACATTTACATACAGTCATGGGTACATGTTTGCTGTTGATGCATTATCAAGAATATCATTATTTAAAATGCCACTGTCTGGGGCAATATTACGATGGATAAATGTCATTTTTGACCCAGTAGCCGTACAGTGTTGAAACACCACACACTGCAACCATGTAATACAGAATACTCCGTGTGGAAGATGGGAAGAGTGGCAATGCGTTTAATGTAAAATGCTTTTGACACAAGTCACCTTCAAAGGCAGATAACTGGGAGTCCTACTGAATGCATTGGTTGATTTGAGATAATGCTTAGCAATTGCATGTGCTCAATGTACAGGAATATGTGTCAAAAAATAATTAAAATATCTGTGTTAAGGGACTGGATAGGAACGTGCATGCGATGAGTTGTGATTTAACCCAGGGTGTATTATTTGGAAATGGTGTCCACTGGCAGAACAGAAGCTAGCTGATGGAAAGATGTGAGTTCTGGGCTCCTGGAAACCTTTGTTATTAGGAAAAGCAATGGCAGTATAATAGCAATTGGTGTGCCCTTCAGCTTATCTTTGCTTGTTAGCTGTCTTAATAGAGTTTAATATAAGGGAAATTAATAGAGCTCCATAACTAAATTGATGCCATTCCATTCAGCCTTTTTTTTTTTTTTTTCCTTTTTCTTTCTCTTAACATATTTTTTACTGTAAGTTGACACTGTACCATCCTATTACCTTGTCACTGGAAGTTCTCCTTTCTCACTGTTCCATGTTGTCTATGGCTATTCACATTGTTTCTTGAAGTTCAAATGGCAGCGTGAATGTTGCTCTCATTTAACTTGGAGGTGTTGGCAACTGGACTCTGGAAAGAAGGTGAATAAAATGGCATAGAATAGTTTGCTATTGTTCTGTGATTCCACACATAAACTTAAATAAATGTAAGGTTAAACTGAAGTTCTGCCTAGTTTATGACTCATTGTGCTGCAACCCTGAGCTCAACATTTGCTATTCTGAGCACAGTGATTTATACTTGAGTAATGTTTCTTAAATTTTCTGGTGGCTTGAAAAATGGTACATGATAATGTACCAAATATGATTAATTTAAAGCCTTGGGCGCCTCCTGGGCACCTGCCAGAAGCCATTGGATGTTTCTTTGTGCTTTTAAATTGTAACAGCTCTGCTTCTGGTACATTTCCTGTAGAGCAGAACTGAGAACAAACAGGAGCTCTAAGTTTGTGCTGATACCCAGTGGTGCAGTCTAGAATAGGAAGCTGTCAGGTCTGACTCTGAGAGCTTTGCCTCCTATAAATAAATACACTTTTTAGTTTTCAGAAGCAATGCTGAAAATTATGTGAAGAGTTACTGACGTGGCTAGCGTTGATGCACAAAGAGCTATTGTTTGCAATTGAAAGGTAAACCTGTGGGAGAATGTATGGCCAGGTAACGTGGGCAGCAGGGAACGCAGCAGCAGAGTGAATGAGTAGTCATTGACCCAAAGTGGAATAAACTTAAAGTAGTGCCAAACCCCTGAAACGCAGAGGCAGAGAGTATATGCTTCCAGGAGCAGCTGTAGGAAGGAGCATAACGAGTATGGGAGGATTTTATCTGTATATTTGTCACTGGAAAGACAAAATGGGCCATTTGAAAAATAACTCTAAAAATCTGTCAACGAAGAATTAGTATAAAGTATATGTGCTTGTTGTTCCATGTCTCATCAGTATAAATCTTCACTATAATTAGTTATAATTCCTGTTATATGAATTTAATTATATCTTACGACCAAAGGGACTTACTTATTAGGAAGTATTTAAGGTATTAAATGGGCTGCATAAATAACTAGTGTGGACGCTGTAGAGAAAGGGTAACTGGATATTTGAGATCTGTGGAACAATTTGGGTGTTTCGGTGGATTTAGTAAGTACTTGTAGTTCTGGTTTTAATGCAGCCTGCTCCTTAACTACTGTCTGCACTCCTTCTTTGAAGTCTTCCCTTTGGATGAAGCAACTCTGCTACTTCATGGAAGCTGAGCTCCTTATTTTTTGTTTCTGTAACTCTTACATATTATGAAATACCTCAGGAAATGGCTTAGCATCTTTTCAGTTTGTTCTTCAGCTTTTCAATTTTTCTTTTCCTCCTACCACTAGTTGAGCGTCTAGAAGTTTGCACACAGAATTCCTGTGAGCGTTCTCTACTGCAGGATCAGGAGTTTGGCAAACCTACAAAAGAAGCCAAGTGCAAAGGGGAATGTGAAGTTTGAAATCTGGCAGTGGGGGAGAACATGGGGAATTTTAAGGGCTGACCTCTTTGTGCATTACAAATTCCAGTTGTCTTTGGTTTACCACATGTGAGAGTTGCAGTTGATGAAAATTCATTATTGGTCTTAACGCGTGGGCATCATAACCATATACTTCCTAAGAGTGGCTGTGGTAGGTATCCCAAGTTAGGAGTGATTGCCTGAGCTGGCAGCAGGCATTGTAAGCAGAGCAGAGGTGGGGACACTGCTGCTATTTTCTGTGGGGATGGGAAGTATCTTGGACTCGGATTGTGTCTTTAGCATTTCTGTAGAGTGGAGCCTTCTCTGTCACTACTGCAGGAAAAATATTCTTTAAGTTGCGTCCTTGTAGTCAGTGGTTGTGCTGGGGTGATGGTGACCACAGCTTTTTGTACTTTGCAGCCAAGCCCGTGTAGAAATGAAGCTGAATAGAACTGTCTTCACCAGTTGCATTTGAGCCACAATTTCTTGCGTTTTTGTTGGTTTATTTTTGCAACTGCAAACTGGAAGGTGTTATTTTAAGTGACAGCTTGATATTGATAACCATGTTCTCGTGAGTCAACTAGGTAATATTAAGTCAATGTCATCTCTTCCCCACCAAACCAGACTCTTCTGTGTCCCATGGCGTGTGCAGAACTGTTTTTCTACAGAAGTAGAGTTGTCATAGGTTTTAGAATGACAACATTATTTTCACTGGAAAAATCTGATGTGGTTACATCTTTCTTGTTTGAATTCTCTGCAAAGTAAGTTTGGGTATCACTTCTTGGTTATTTGCTTGGATTTTGTATTTTCCTGCCAGGCTAAGAGCAGTTGTCGGGATAATGGACTATGGTGTAGAACTTTGATATACAATTGTGTGTGTTAGAAGAAAGTGGTTAAAAAATGAAGTGGGTTTTGACTATGGAGTATTTCATCTGGGAAGGGCAGTAATTTTTGTTGGATTGAGTACCAGGGTCAGCATTGTCTTTCAAGTTAACATTACTTCTTTTTACTGAGTGCTAGATGCTAATCAGTGCTGTTGCAGGGAAGAGCTCTCGCATTGCCTTCAAGTACAGTATGAGGACAGATCAACAGGTATGCAGTTAGGTTTGAAACCAGAGGGTGGTGGCACAAGTAATTGTTCTCTCTTCTGTGGTGGCCTGCTGAGAAACCCCCACCCTGCAGCACGCTTCTTGGTTCAGTGCTGGCTGGAAGGCTTTTCAGAGGTCCTTCAGCCCCTTTTAACTTGCTCTTGGGTGCGCATCAATGAGATGCTGAGTGCAGGACAGTGCTGGCACCCACTGACACTCACAGTGAAATAGGGTGTCACCTTCTGGCTGCTTGTCCGAGATGTGGAATTTAAAAGGAAGGAAGAGAATGATGTAGGATCAGCCCTTCAGTGACTGAATTTTCCTGAAAGCATTAAATAATAGTGGAGTCAACTCTACCCTCTGTGGCACATCCCAGTGAAGCCCCTTGCAGAGAGCACTAGCTTTGCATAATGCTGTTAGTGTGCTGCAACCACTTGATGGCACCCTTTGATTTGGTACACACCTCATTAGCAGTAGCATGATGCATGCGTAGCTATAGTATTTGTAATGGAATAACACGTAAGAACTAAAGACTGCAAGGTATCTGGTTAATGTAGAGATGAAATGAATGAAACAGCAAGGCTAAGCTTTCCTGACCCTTCATGAGAGAATAGATGAAAATAGGAAGAATAAGCTATTGTGCCGAAGGGAGATGATGAAATTCAAGATCCACACACATAATCTCTGGCTCAGCCTCTGAAATGTTAATCCCTGGGTAGAATTATTTGAGCCGTAGATTGCAATTTATCATCAAAATGGCACTGTGTCAAACAATACTTCTTGTATGTGTGATGTTTAGAACTATCCAATTTTAATGTAAAATGGTTCACAGAGCGCTGTCGAACATTTAAGCAGCAACTCGTTAAGCTCGGGGTGTGCACACGTAGTAATCATGTAGAGTTATATTCCATAGATGGCCCCTAGAGTCTTAACGGCCACATCATGTGTTTCAGGGAGCGGTCTGGTTTGATCTGAGCAGTGACAGATGATGGAGCTGCTTGATAGTAATGGCAAAGCAGAGTGGTCCGGAATGTTGGGTTTGAGGTGTTCGGTTAATTTTTACAACAAAGAGATCTCCCAGAAATTTACTGGTGGCTCAGAAATCCCCAGCGTTGGGATTCATGTTTTGCCAAGTTGTGTGAGCAATTATTTTGAGGTTACAAAAAATGTTTTCTCGTTATATTTTACGAGCTGGAACACCCCCGATTTTTCATCCTTGCTTTTAAAATATGCCAGTAGGGGGAGTAAAGAAATTACCATCCTGGTGAGACTGAAGTATTCTGCAGTAAAATCCAGCCCTTTCCCCTTTAGAAATCTTAGTGCTGCAGCCTGCTACTGAAAGGAAAAGATCCAGGACCTCGAGAAAATGGCATTAGGGAAAGATAAAGAGAGTTCAGATAGCTTCTGGAACACAGGATTTCTGCAGCATGAGTGTAATCGTTGGAGAGGAATGTTGAAATTGAAAAGTATCCTTAGAAATCTGAATCTTCTCTTCTTCTCCCCGTGGTATTTATGCCTTGCTTAAAAATCCCATTGCAGTTCTGTGGGGACAGCAAACCCCAATATGTTTCAAGTGCCTACTAGTAAATTCCTATCTGTGCATTTGTCTTTACAAGTGACCTCAGTGTAAATGCGATTAAAGTAACTGTGTGAAGTGTTTGAAGATAATAAAGACTTAAAAGCGGGTTTTTTTTTTGTATTTGCACGTTGTGTGTTTTTTCACTTGAGGAAAGGTGAGAGCCTGGAAGGAGAGGGAGGACGCCGAGTTCAGACCCTGCCAAGTTGGCAAATTCCTAAGTCTGATGTCGAAGTCGTTTCAGAATGTGCTCAGATTGGAAGGAGGAGCTACTGAGTGATCTTTCGATGTTGGAAATGAAAATCCCCCCTCCCAGGCTGCTGGTACGGCCGAGGCAGCGGAAGCGCCCGGCGAGTTTGGGCAGCGCGGGCGCTTGGGGCCGCGGGGCTGACCGAGCATCGTGCTGCTGTGAACTGAGCTATGAAGGAGACGTTTGTCTTGGAGTGGGACCTTTTGTGCTAATCCTCCCAACCTTTATAGCGTAGCATTTCGTGGTGGTATTTAGGCAAGGAATGGCTTGTGATGTGCCCTTGTGATCCCTCTCCATCAGGAATGAGTGACTGTGTGCAATAAGCGGCAGCGTTAGATGAGAGTTATTATTTTGTATTTCTCCTGCACCGTGGCCTTTTTTCCTTGGAGGCCGGTGCCTTCACACATGTGGATTCTAGATTAATATTTATAAATGGATCCTCAGGAAATGGTCGTGATGGCACTGAGTGTGCAGCTGCTTACTTGTGCATGCTGTTGTTTCCTGCGTAGCACAGAAAATGTGTTATCTGAGCGCAGGTAGCCCTGTGCTAAAATTGCATGCAGCAATAGACCGTATTCCTTGTATGTGCATGCATGTATATAAATGCATAGGACGGCATGTTTAATTTTGAAAAGCAGAGACTTCAGAGTATCAGTGCCATCTGAGCAGCTGGAAAACACAGAACATAAGCACGGTCACTGGAGCCGTGCGTTTCTGCAGAAGGTGTTTTTCCACGTTTCCCATCTGTGCGGTGCGAGTTGCTACACCAGCCTGCTATTTCGGGCTGCTGCTGCTGCCCCAGCCTTGGTATTTTAGCTGTTGAGGCTTGCACACAGCTCCGTGGTGCTGCTTGCTCTCATTGTTCGCTCGGCGTGCTCGCAGCACACGGGTGGCAGGCGGAACAGCACAAAGGCAGGATTTGTGCTGCAGCATCCAGAAAAGTTTGGGCAGCTTCAAACCTCATGGGTCCTGCGTCTGCCTCTTTTGTATCTTTTGCTCACAAATATTTTCAAAGCGACGGTATATTCTCGAGGAGGAGGAAACCTATGGTTCCTTTTTTCACATGGCAATGAATGGTAGCACTTGGCTTTGATAAACGGGTTCAAGTTCGCTAGGAAAAGTTGGCTTAGTCACAGCATTGAGGTCGGGAGTTGTGTCTCCTGAATTATGTATGAATCTGAGGATCAGATTCGATCAGTTTAGGAGCGCTGAATTATTTACATTTGTTTGTTTAAACTTTCATTGCACACGAGAAAGACGCGAGATTTCGGGTCCTTGTGTCCTGTTTGTCGGCACGGGGGTAATTAAACATAAAATCCGACTTTAAACCAGAAATGGTAGAGAAGCAAGTCGCAACAGATCTTGATAAGCACTGTTCTATGTTCTGGCTGGATGGTATGAAGAGGTCTGCTAAAGAGCAGCTTCTCAGGGTGCCCCGGATGGATGCAGGGATTTCACTACCAGGCTTTGAAACGTGGTTTTCTTCTGTGTAAAGATTTCTGATTTCTGTACATAAATTTATAACAGTGACATCATCTCTGTTTTTTAAAGACAATTGTACTATCTTTTAGAGCCAGAGCTACAAAAAGATTACATGTTCATACAGTTTGTGTGGATTTTTTTTTTACTGAAGCTAAGCTAGGCTGTCAGTGAAACTTTATTGCATCTCGCTGCTGCTACCCGGCTGCTGCTTTGTTTTCTCTATACAAATAAATTGCAGCCGTCAGTCTTCGTTGTGATTTTTCATTTCAAGTTTGCTTCAGAGGAAAGCAAAGTTGAAGTGCCTGCCTGAGTTTTGACATGCTGATATCGACCCTGCTTGGCTTTGTGACGCGTGCATCGTGAGGGACGCGTGTGTCCCACAGAACTGTGGTATTCGCAGAGGGTCCTACACAGACCATAATAATTGCTCCATTGTCACTTGCTTTCTGTGCAGCTGAAGCACAACAGCATATATACGTGGTTTTGTTTAGGGTAGATTTGGCTTAATGCTGGCTTGCAATTATTACTCACAGGGCATTATCGTTTCAGATCTGTGCATCTACTTTTAAGGTACGCCAATTGCTGTAATTAATTAAAGTGCTGCAGATGCTGCTGGTTAAGCCAATTTAAAGAACAGAGCGTGAATTTCCAGTTATGTGAGCTAGATAATGGTAATGCCTTAACGTGGTAGTCGCTCTTGTGAGCCAATTACTGCTCTGGATAGCTGAAGCAGGTCTGTGGTTCACTTTCGCTGCCTTTGCCCGTTGCGAGAATGCACATTGCCTTTTTATGCCTTTTACTGCTGAGTAATCTTAGTTTTCCTCCCTGGTTGTGGGGTGGTCCGACTGACAGCTTTTATTCTTAATAAGCTTAGAGGTAATAATCCAAGTCCCGTAGGTCACATGGACGATATGCCTTCCTTAGTTTCATTTTTCTCTTGCTCAAAACGGAGCCAAAACACCGGGCTCTGTAATACTATACGAGCTGGCTACCTGGAACTGAGGCACTTCTTTCTGATAACTGACAGATGCAGAGTCTAGTAAGGATTTTTAAGAGTGTAATTATTGCAAGCTTAAGACTGCTCACATTTTTTTTCTCCTCAATTTCTTTTTATTATAGGATATTTTTAAGAGAGAATGGATCAAATACAAAGCTGAGGAACACTGAGGTTCTTCAGAGTGCCTTATGTTAGCTTCCCTTCACAGCCAAGGAGAGGAGGAAAAAATGTTTTCAGTAGGCTGACAGTATTTATTAGATTATTCTTGTATTAGTTTTAGATGGCAACACGATGTGTTAACAAACCCTTAGCTTTTGCAGACGCACAGACTTATCTATGGCGTGGCTTTAGAAATGTTGGCAGTTTGGAGCATGCAGTGCTCCAAAAACATCCTTGTTTGTAGGGACATGAAGAACAGTGTGTTTTAAAAGAGAATGTGGAAACCAATTACTTGAGACTGATATTTACTTTGTAACACTTGCTTTTGTGAATTATAATTGGTGCAAGCCTTAGACTAATAATTGTGGATGATACGAAGAAGCGGGAAGCTGAATAATACGTGACCTGCTCGCTGTTGGACTTGCTGGTGCCCAGCTTCTAGGCTTACACTGGGAAAACAGAGAGCCACAAAATATTTCTGTGTTTTGACTCAGCTCTGTGCTGCTGGGATCCTGTCAGGTATGTTCGAGCATGGCTGGCAGGGACCTGATGGCCTCTGGAGTGGAACCCCTTGGGATCTTGGATTGGCTGAACCTGAAGGAAATCAGTGACCAAGTTCATGTGCAAACTGAAGAGAGTGGAATTTTCCAAGAATCAGAGCAGATGTATCAGGTTTTCTTGCTGGGTCCATAAACATAAAGCTGTAAAGGTTTGGGAGGGCTCAGGGAACCTGGTAGGGATCTGTGGAGAACGGGCCCCAGGGAGGAACAGGGGGACATTGTTTGGTGCTGGTTTAAGCTTGGGCCCAGGCAGAAAAGGAGGAGGAAATTGGCTGCGGAGGAGAACGAGTCCATAATTTCTGAGAGGGAGTGGAAGAGAACAGAGTGCACTACTTAGGTGTCTCTGGCCTAATTCCAGAGAGTGGAAATAGAGGCAAGAAAGTGCATGTGAGTATTTGTCGTATTGTCCTATTGTGTGTTCTCACGTGACTTCAGCCAAGGAAAAAAATATTACTGAGGATCCTGTTTCAGCTCGGCCGTTGCTGGTCTGCAGGGACACCTCACTGCTCTTTATTGCCTCCCACTGTATGGGACTCCACCAGGTAGTAAGATGAAAATCCCAAGTTCAGTTTTTATTTTTGCTGATGTTTAGGACCCCTAACGAACTTATTTTTGTGACACCAAGATGTTAGTGGAGGTTTTGTGGAGGTGCAGTGCCATCGTTCTTGGAAGTTTAAGAAAGAGTGGTACCACACTGCCCAGATGAGATTCATGGCTTAGGAGTTGTTGTGGCCGGACCTGGTTCCAGCCTGCATAAGAGATGTGTTTACTGCTGTGTGGGCAAACTAAAAATAAATCCCCTCTTGCAAAAGTATGCATAATGCTCTGTGCGTGCATCTGTGTTTGTTTTCATCTGCCATAAACCCCAAGATAGAATCTCCTGTTTTATAAGGGCTAATAATTTGTTCCTAGATTTAACAAGGTGCTTAATCGCAAGGCTTTCCTTAACTTGATTTAATTACGAGTAAATCATATGCTTGAAGTTAAGGCATTGCTTAAATACCTTGCTGAACCAAAGTGTGCCCTTTTTGATGCTGTTTAATGGACACGGAAGGTTTCTTGCCCTTATAGACAGGCATTTGTGCGCTGTTCTCCTGTGATAGCTGTGATCTGTAGCACAGGATGAAGGCACACCATCAGCTGTAAGTGGCTCTGAGGTTCCTTAAGACTGCTCCAGTTTTGTTTTCCTTATGATTTTTATGCAGTAGGTGAAAAATTTAGTACCTTAGGAATCACTCTTTGTCATACCTAGTTTCACAGTCATTTTGGGGTGGATTTTATAATGTAAGTTATGTGTCTTACATGGCAGTGCTTGAAGAAACCAAATAGTGAGGCAGAACAGAAAAGGTGAAATTCCCTTTTATTTTTTTAAATGTGCAATAACTATTGCTGCTTGTTAAGACTGCAGCAGATTGCCGTAGGACATAAAGCACTTACTGCCTGGTACTTAGTGAGAAGGAAAGAAAAAAACAACAACTGTGTACCAAGTTTTTTGCAATTAAAAATCTGGAAAAACTTGTTTAAGAAAATGTTAGCCCAAGAACACGCATCTTTTGTCAGTACAATATGCGGACCTGAACACAACTTTTTATCAACAGTACAGTGTTTCATATTTAATCAACACAAAATGAAGTGCTTCCTTCACATGAATGTACCACAGATCAAGTCTCAGCCAAAGCAAATAAAAGAATGAATGCTTTGTTAATCATCCATAACTAATTTGTGCATACACAGAAAAAAAAAATGAAATCTGTTTTTGTCAAGAGCTTTTCCATAGAAGCAGCAAGGGAGAATGGAACATGTAATGTGCATTAGTAATAGTGAATAGCAGTGGGGAGATCTGAGATATTTGCCTGGGACTTCTTATATTTCTTGATAGTAACAGTGTTTAGCAGACACCCAAGATAAGGGAGGGGATTTTAAGTTGTTTGCCAAAATATAATAAGACAAACCTGTGCCGAGGCGGACATGGATGGGTTCCTGTGTGCATTGCCACATATTCATAAGTATTTCAGGGAAACGCCACATATCTCTGCAACAAATTCAGCTAATAGATAATACACAGTGAAGAAAATGTTAAATGCATTGCTTCTTTGCGCAGGGAATATGATTGTGTTGCTCTAGTGGCAGTGTGGTTATGGTTGAAGGGGCAGCTTCATTACAAGCCCCTGTTTTCAGGCTATTGCAGCTTAAAAAAGAATCGCCCGTTGGACTGAATTTTTTTATGCTTGTCAGCCTTGAGGTGAATTTTCCTTTAAGTGCAAAGTTAGAAAAAATCCATTTGGCTGTTTCCCCGAGTTAAACAAATTTGGAGGGATGGACGGGCTTTCAAATACCCGGTGTATGTGTATCTGAAGAGCTGTGTTTTGGAATACTCCGCGTTTCTCCTTGCTGCTAAAACACAGCTTGCTTTGTTTATAAAGTGCATATCTATACAATAGATACTACACCTGCCCCGTACACTGTTCTGGCTGTTGTGCGTGCATAGGGTGTGACAGCCGAGACGTCTTACGTGTGTGAGCATGTTCCTCTTGTAGCTTCACACAGATCTTAATTTTCGGCTGCCTCCCTTTTACCCTGGTTGCATACCTACCCTTTCCTCCTGCTTCTTCCCGCATACGTCAGGCTCACATCACTCGTCGGCAGCGTGGCATTGGCCAGACCCATTGATTTGATCTTTTTTTCCTCCAGTTGCTCTGCAGGGGGGAGTGCTGCTCACAGAACAGAACCATGACTGGCAAACCATGCTGCTCTTAGATAACAGCCTGCAGTACATTTGCATTTTAAAGTTATCTTGAAATTCTTGTCCCTGATAGTGAGCTGCAGATTTGGATAAAAGAAATGGTGATCAAGTGGCTCGGGTACAAGAGCTGCATGAAGAGGCTTTGTTGGAGATCCAGTGGTTCCAGAGTGATCTGTATCATGGCCCTGGAGCTGTAAGAGTTACAGATGCAATGTTCTAATGCTGGGGAAGGAGAGAGGGGGAAGGACAGGAGGGAGGGAGCAGTGAGTGCCTATCTGGTCATTTCCCCGTGGTTTGATTTTTTTCGCAGTGACATTTTAGGCTAAACATAAGATATTACTGATACAGTAAATAAGTTGACCTGAGGGCTCTGCGAGAGCACCATGTCTCAACACACAGACTGCACATCCATTCAGTCTCCACTTTTCAAGTTAAGATCAGACCTCCAGTACAGGAACAATGCAGCGTGAGTCGTATTTATCTGTGCTTGACACTGTTAAAAGCTCTTCTGCATCATAAGCATGGCAAATTTTGTCACTTAACATCATGCATGCGTTCTGTGGCAGTTACCTCAGAGAGCAATAACTAGTTGGTGACACTGGTGTTTTACAAAACCCGTTCCAACAGGTTTTGTCTATGCTCAGTAAGTCTAGACAACATTATATGCCATCTTAACATACAGTATTTTCTGTAAAGGTGAATGAAAGTGTATGAAGCTGCTGGAACAGTTAATCTTTTGACCTTCTCTCTTCTTTAATGAGTGTTACCTCAAAATTACTTCCTTGTTGGAGACTACAAAGGAGCTAAACAATGTGGTTATGGTTATGAGTCTGTTTAAATAATCTGGAGTTAATTCTGGGGTCTGTATCAAGTGTGCCTTCCCACACCACTGCATTTGTTTCCTCAGGAAGAGGCTTACAGGTAGGCATGACCTGATGCACTGAGCTCTGGACTTTGCATCTGTTCTCCTTAATGCTGCGTTGAACTCGCTTTAAGTATTCACCACTTGAACTGGGCATATTATTTCAAACCCACCATTTCTATGAAAAAAACAATGGGTCTTTGTTTTAAACTTAAAAGGCAAAAAGGAAATTCAGATCCTACAATGGGAAGTGAAAAGAACATATAAGCAGCTAAAGGGTTTTTCACATCTGAAACTAACAAGTAGGTAACTAGTTTCCCATTTAAAAAAATGTTATCAGCTTTCAGCCAAAGAATGTCTTCTGTCAGGGGACACTGACTGGACAAATCTCTTGTATAACTGAAGGTTCAGTAATGCACTTCATGGGATGCCTCCTCCATGTAGAGCAGATAAGAAATAGCATGAATCATAAAATGGAGACTTCATACCAGGCAGAACAGAGGTGAAATGCCAGGTACTGGAAGGTGACCTTAATTCCTAAGAGGCCTATTACTAAAAAAACTGAAGTTAAGGAGGAAAGGCTTTTAGAAAAAAAAAAGGTTTTTTTTTTTTTTTTTTTCAAATGTAGGATGAAAATTTTGAAAATGGTGGTGACTGTGTAGAAAAATGGTGTTTTGTAACTGTAGGTTTTCTCTATCTAGCAGGGTTATTGTGCTCATTGTATCTGTTGTACTTTCCCTGGAAATAAATAGGAAGCATTACTTCTGGAGCAACCTATGTATGTGCTGCCTCAGACAATTCTGCTTCACTCAATGGACCCAGGCAAGCCAAAAGGGTTGAATACCCATGATTTAGAGATTTGGGAACCAACTTTACACTCTGCTGTTTTCCCCCCGTTTAGCATTAGGTGAATTATTTTTATTTTTACTTTGTTCTGAAGCTAACTCCACAAAAAGACTATCCTCTCTTATCCTCAAACCCTTCAAAAATAGCAGAATAACCCAACCCCTGAGGGAGTGCTGCTTTGGGGGTGTCCAGGCTGCAGCAGGATGTGTGAGTCACTCTCAGAGGCAGACAGTGCCCTGCCAAGGATCCATCCCAGTGGCACACGGCTCAAGAAAATGAAGGACTGTTGTTTCATGCCACTCTGCCAACCCTGTGTGTAGTGCCTTCTTCGACAGCCAGCCTCACCTGCTGTGTACCAACAGCAGCCCAAGCCCAGGCTTCTTTAAAGCTGCTCCTCTGGGGGCAAAGGTTTGTGGATTTGAACAGTTGGTCTGTAATAACAGGCTTCTCCTCAAACATCAGCTGACCCTCTGTGAGCTTGTGTCCTGCATCCATGGCAAAATTCAAATTCTGTGCAAGAGCTGCAGTAAGACTTAGGCTTACAGTCCTGTGATGTCTAAAAATGATTTTATCTCAGTAGCTCTTGCTTTCAAGGGATTTGTGCAATACTCCAGGTGGGTTTGCACATGGCTGTGCAGTGCTTCTTAGCGGGCCCAGGGGGGATGGTCACGTACCTGGCCAGGGGGAGAACACAGCATCCCTACCCCGAGGTGTGTAATGGTCCCAGCAGGACAAAGCTCCAAAAGGGAAGCAGTACAACAGGCAGTATCAGCGTGGTGGTCAGCCAGCTTGGCACGCCAGGATCCAGGCATTGCAGAAAAGGATGTGATCTCATTGTGGTGAGTGGTGGAGGTGAGTCAGGTATTCAGAATGACTTGAGCCGTATTGCTGCATATGCAAACAAAGGCATGTTCTGGTACTTCAGGAGTGCTTGAGTAGCACATAAGAAAGGATGTAGCTCAGCAGTTTGTTGAAGGCACCTAACTGTAAACTTAAAACTGCCATTAAGGGGAAAGAGAAATTTACACAGCATCTTTCTCTGGAGAAAGCAAACTGAAGGAGGAAGGTGGCTACAAATACTGTTTCTCAGCATCAGTTGTCCCTCATGTGCATTCCTCTGTGGGAGAGTATAAGTTTATTGCGACAAAACAGGGCTTCCAACCACTCCTTGATGCTGGTTTCACATAGTGTAGATGAATTACTACAGTTTCTTAGGTACGACTTCACTTTCTAAACTTCCTGTCTGATGCTAATCTTCAGAGATTCCTGGAGGCCACAAAGACAGGTCTGTCTGAATAGGAACGGTGTGTCTGTGTCAGCTGGTTTACATCCCCCAGCCTCTCAGGACACTGGTGAAATGATGTTGGGCTGTTTTGAAAGTGGTGCCTAAGAAGTCCCTGATAGTAGCAGGTTATACTTTCTCTGTGCTTACTGAAAGTATTTTGCTGCCAACACTTAATTCGTCAGCCTATGTGCACTAGTTCATATGTGCTTGTATATAAAAACTTATACATCTGTGTTTTATGCTACATATGTATACATGTGTATGTAAACATATATACTTATACACACATACCTACGCATAGCAGTTTCAATGTTTATGTTTTTAATTCCTTTTTCAGTCCTCATGTTTAGGGCTCAGATTTTCTGGTGTGTGCAGAATTTTTGAAACATTTATTTCTCCCTTCAAATGCATCAAAATTCTTAATAATGTTCTGGATACCTTGAACCATTATTTGCTTTTAAACAAGTTCTCAGTACGGATCGTGCTGTCTGCATTTGGTCCTCCAAATCTCCCATCCAACTGTCTGAATTATTTTAACTGACATAGTTTCTAATTTACTCTCTCCAGTTGAGAGAGCTCCCTGTAGCTTGTCTATTTTAGCATTTAATTGATGTATACTCTCACAAATTAAATTCTGTAGTGATCCATTTTGCTCTGTCAGTGAAGCAGCGATCTTTCCATCGAAGCAAGATGGCTCTTGCAGCACCGCTGGCACCCGGCTGCTGGAAAGGCAAAACTCTGATTTCCTGCCCTGCAGCATCTCGGGGCTTCAGGGGCAGTGGATGCTGTGCCAGAGGACAACTTTCCTTGCAAAAGTGCAACATTTAATTAGGAAGCCAAAGGAAAGCAAAGTTGCAGAAACTCCTGTTTGTAGCTGGAAAAAAATTGCTTTGCCTAATTATTTTGTGCCCAAATGCACAGCAGAGTGCTCTTACCTAAAATCTACACAACTGTGCAGGTTTTTTAGCATTCTCTTTTGTAAAACATGCTGTATGTCATTTTTTTTCTGGGACACAGTTAAAACTCATTGTTTCTCCTGACAAAAAAAACAATATCCAATTAGGAAACTTATCTTTCCCACATAGATCTTCTTTGGATGATGTCTGTATGGTGTTAAGCACCACTTAATACTTTCCTGCTGGAGAGACGGAGTTACCGTTTAGTGTCTGAATAATCACAGAGATATTCAAGAACTGTGGAGATGTGGCACTGAGGGGATGTGGGCAATTGGCATGTTGGGGCTGGGTTGATGGGTTAGTCATGATGATCTTTGTGATCTTTTTCCTCCTCAGTGATCCTGTGATTCTGTGGGCAGCCCAAGCACAAGCTTCTATGGCAGTGTTGTTCTTCTGACTTGCTTCCTTTGGGGGAGCTGGGTACTGCTGACCAGCAGTAAGTGCCTGTCTGTAATATGTGATCATCTTCCATCCAAACACTTGTTTTCCAATTGGAAAACAGCTTATCTAGCCTCAGTTCCTTTGTCAGTAGTTGGAGGTATGTGTGGAAGTGACTTGAAGTGCTGCGGAAAGATGGCATTGAGGCTGCTCCTTGAAAACCTGTCTGTAGCTGTTGAAATTTTTATTTATCTGTGCTGAGGATCTGCTGGCCTTGACAGGGCTGACTGCCAGAGGGTGCTTCAAAACAGACTCAGGGTAATGACACTGTTGGGTTCCAGCTCTGCTGGTGTCTTAGATGACAAAGGTTTTAAAGCCTTTGCTTACGTACAGATTCATACTTAGAAGTTGTCAACGACCTAAGTTTGTTACTGGCAGAGCACTTGTGACTGTATGGCTTCTGCTCATTTTGTAGCATTGCTTAGCTCTGTGTATTTCTTGTTTGGATTCTGAAGCCCAGTGCTTCAGGTTATTAGGAAGTCTTCATTTTCTGTGTTTGTTTTTGTTTTGCTAGCTTTCACAAAACATGATGTGGCAACTCCAGCAGTCACATGTGTGTAAAATACCTGGAGATATGACTGAGGCTTATGCATTTTAAACTAAGAACATACAATTAAAATGAGAAAAGTTGAGTAATTAAAAAAAAAAATTTGCATTGTGATTCCTGCTTTACCTTCTACAAAACCCTATGTGCTCACATGAGATGTAAGTAACACCAGATCTGACTTCTACCATTGAATTGATGTTATGCATTTAGTACCTTACCAAACGGGTTCTGTTTCAAACAGCTCATCCCAGCCAACTGCTGAAGCCATTCCTGTATACCCTACTCATAGGCATTTCTCTTGAATTGTTTTTCTCTTCTAATTTCATTATTCTTCTACAAGAAGATTTCTCTGCAGTTAAACGTGTGCTAAGGAAAATAGAGCTTGAAAGATCAGAGGCTGTTCTGTTTTTTTAATACAATAAATTGACGAATTTAGACTCTTCTAAGCGGTTGGAACCTGAAAAATCGACTTCTTTCTTTGGCCCACGAGGAGATTATAAAACGAATTCCTTTCTCAGGAAGATTGAACTTGGTTGCCAAGTATGTCTTACCCTTCACAGCACCTCCGGATATTCCGTGCCAGGAGAATCCTCCTGCCCATGGCTGGCTTCTCCCTCCAATACTGGCACACCACTGCCTGTGCTTATCTCCCCACTTGCTACCAGCTCACCCAAGCAGATCTCACAAAGAGCTGCTGATCGCCATCTTTCCTGGCAGAACCTCACTCTGTCTTCAGTCAGTCTCATTCCCTCTCTGGTTCTGCTGGTTTGCCTAGGCTTTTTAGCAATACCACCTTGACAAAAACAGTGGGCATCTCAGTTGTTTTGTCAGTTAAGGTGGTATAAAGCAGACAGCCTGCTTCTTTAAAAAGAAAAAAGAAATACACGTTCTTTAAGGGAAAACCTAATTGCATAATTGGAAACTAGTGAGCTAATAAAGTATCTTTCCTCATATTTGAGTTACATTGCAGCCATCGTTTCACTAAGAACAATTATGATACCATAATAAGATTTTAAAGCCAGGTGATAGGTAATTGTGTGCTGCTTACAAGCCATAAGCTCTCGTCAACTGATAAAACAAAGGATGTCCTTTGATGTGTGATAAACATTTCCTGGCCACTGTAGCTCAGCATTGGAATGTTTTGCTTTGGTCTGGCTGCAGGTGAGGGGGATACTGAAGTTATCCTCTTGTTTCTGGTTGCTTCTCTTCCATTTGGCAGAAAAGCACATGCACCAGGATTGGCAAGGAGTTTTCTATCATGCCCACTGCATAAATATTTGCGCACCACACTGAATATGGTAGCTTTCTCTAAAGATGCTGAAGTAAGACCTAGAAGTTAATAAACTTCCTTCCTGTTTACCTTGGGCACCGTTTTCACAGCATAGAATGAAAACTGAGACATTTGCATTATGAAAAGGGTTGCTGTTCAGATGCGAGCTGCTTACGTACATTCACCTGGAGAACGCACCAATGAGAGATGCTGCACCTCTCATTGCTTTCCAGACAGACTCTGCAGCAAATCTTGGTTCAGTGTAATGAGACGTAATGTCAGTTATTGTAAAGGCACAGTGCAATAACAGATTGTTGTTCTTATCTGTGTCATAATTGAAAGTCTCTGATCGTACTTTCCCATTCTGCGCATTGTCAGAACCTTGGACCTTAATCTGGTTGTCTGATTGACAGTGGTGGCTGGGGGAGAGAACCCTGCCATTGTTTGTGATAGCCGGGCTGCTCGGCGTGATTCAGCTGAGAGCATTTGCATATCCTTAAGTATTTCTTCTGAGAGGGCCTAAATCCTTCTCAAGTGTTTGATGCATTTTTGAAATTCATTCATAAGGTATCTACATGCACTAATAGTTCTGTATAATATTGCTGTGCATAATCTGACAGATAAGGCTAGTTTTTTAAACAAGGTATTCTTTGGGGATGTCATATTACATTCTGACTTATTCTACTGGGCGGAAATGTCAAGTACTCCGCAAAAGGATGCTTCAGTGTTTTGATTGAATTAGTATTCTTTATTCGACACAAATTGTCAGCTGCAATAAAAGGCAGCTGTATTGTGGGGACGTTTTTCAGAAGAGGTAACAGCGGGGCTTTTTTGTTTTATTTTTGTTCCTGGAGCTTTATTACATATAATCATTCCTTTGCTGCCGATGCCAATATTAGATGCAACGAGAGGAGATTCTTAGATGCATTTTATATTAGTTTGTCTGAATTGTTAAACTGCGAGCAACACCTTTATCTTGGAATACTTCTTGAAATAAAGCTTAGGCTTTTATCTTTCCTTATCTAGCTTTTTATTTTCTTTCCTTGCAAAATTTTTATCAATATCTGTGGAACAGTTGTCATCCTTAATTTCAGAAACCTGCCATTCTTGATAGTACTTGTGCCGTGCAAGCAAGAAACACCATTGCTTTGAAAAATATTCAGCCATTATATTTGAACACTGAACACAGATAGCAGTTTGAAACATTAACCTAATGGCCAGTACTGTTAGATACAGAAAGATGCACGTAGTTGAAACCCTCTTCTTCTGTAGGAAGGCACCTACTCCAGTTTGCTAAAGGAGAAACGGAGATGTATTCCTGCTTTCTTAAATGGATACCTGCTGGGGGATGCTGAAGCCCTTAATGACTTAGGATCTCTTATGGAAGATCCCTAATCACAATGAAAGCCCTTTTTTCATTGCATTAAGCATGTCTTCCAGGAGCTGCCATTAGTGGCTGTGACCTAGTTTTAGAAGTGAGTTTGTCTCCTAAAAGGACCGTAGCGTTCCTTCCTGCTTTCATACTTGAGAAAGGAATGGTGCAGATTTAATCAATATATACTTTGTTTTATGAACATGCGGGTTTTAGTGTAAGAACGTCTTTTACCTTAGTTCTGTTTCTTCATTTGCTTTCAGGAGTCTCCTTCTGGACGCAGAAAAGCACTCGCCACCAGCAGCATCAACATGAAGCAGTACGCAAGCCCCATGCCTACACAGACAGATGTCAAGTTAAAATTCAAGCCTTTGTCCAAGAAAGTAGTATCTGCCACGTTACAGTTCTCTTTATCTTGTATTTTTCTGAGGGAAGGGAAAGCCACGTAAGTTTATTTTGTTTTCTTAAAAAAACAAAACAAAACAAAAAAAGATATCCTGTTTCATGTTACTGTTCACAGAGCTCTTTCCATGAAGGGCTCCGTCTGTATAGAATGACAGAATTTGAGAGTACCCTGTAGCATACCTATCATTCCTACCATACTTAAGTTTCTTAGTCTGAGTAAGTCATTTCTTGCTCTGATTATAGTCTTACGTTTTTCAAAGAAATAGCTTTTCTTTAACCATTGAAGATTGTTTAAGTAACAGTATCTTAAGAATATCTACAGGTTTGAAAGCAGCAGGAGTGTACATTTGCATGCATGCGTGTACTCATCCAGCAATGCCCTTAACAGGCTATAGGGGTATTTTTGTTTTGGAAAGAAAGAAAGAAAGAAAAAGCCACTTGCAAGGTGTGAGCGATGGTGGAGTCAGAAGTAAGATTTTGGGTTGATCACAAGAATAAACTGTGGAAAGACTTAATGTGGGCACAGATTACCACTCACCCATCTGGTTCTGTCCCTTGTTTCAACAGCCTCTGGAGTGCAAGGCATAGATTATTTTTTCAGGTCCTACAATATCTCCTGCAATTCTAGTCAGACTCAAGATGTCAGGAGTTGACTACTTCATGTGGCGGGAGGATAAATTGTTTGCCACCCATTCCATTTTACTCTTCATGTCTGTCCAGTGGAGCCTATAGGAATGTAGAAAGGCAGAACAAAAGGAGGTAGATTGGAAAACTGTTCTTTTAGTGGGCTTTACGTGTTCCTTTTTTCCCCCAGGAAGGGTAATGCTCTCATTATATTGAGTGCACTTGTAGACATTGCCTCTGTAATATGTTGCACTGTAGTGCCCTTAAATTGCTGCATAAACAGATTTCCAAACCTTTATGATATAACACACATTTTGACATTAAAAGTCCGTCGTCTTGTCTGCATATTTTGAAAATCACAGATGCATTTATTATTACTATTTCCTTTCACTGATTAACCCTTTGGGAACTACATTTAGCACTATCATGAGTTTTATATGATGAATATAGGTTGATATGTAAAATACAGACAGACGTTTTGAAGTATTGAGCTGTGGCTTAACATGGTATTGCTGCTGGAAATGTGAAAGAAAAGGTATCTGACCTCATAACTTGGGGCAGCAACCAGCATCTATGAACTATAAACAGGAAATAGCCGTACAAGGCTCTTAGTGCTTTTTGGGGCCGTAATTTATAAAAGCTGCCCCATTTAAAATTTCATCTCTCTTCTTCCTGTTGATACTGATTTGTTTCAGTCTGCAGACTGTAAGTCAGGTAGAGTGTAAATTGACAATAGGGCTTTAATATTGCCCTGAACCAGGAACCTGAAAAAAAAATAAGCTGGTGTTTGTGAAAACATTGTTTTCTAGTACGTGTAAACAGAGGATGTGTTGCCAGTCAGTTGGGGTGTCAGGTATGGAGACACATGATAAAATGTCCAGACTGGTGGACATCTACAAAAGGTTCTAATTGTATGAAGGGAGATTCACTTTTATTTTAGGCATATCATAAAGAAGATATGACAACCTTTTGCTGCGTGTTACCAAAAACCTTATTTCTAAAGCACAGAGAAAAGATTATGAAGTATGAATACATACAAGGTAGTTAAAAAGGAAGAAATAGTGCTTTGGAGAACTTTTTGTTTCTAAACTTCACATGAGCAAGTGGCATGCAAGATCTGAGAACTGACTGCTCCACGCTGTTTGTTTTCAGTGCGTGAAAGGGCCTGCCTATCAGTTCTGTAGGGCAGTTGACTCCACTGATGAGACACTTTTCCCTGTCCTTAAAGAGTTTATTTAACCTGTTAGTTACTGAAACAGGCAGATGAAACCTGGAGCATTTTGCATGAATGGAAAGATCTTTGCAACTTTTAGGCAGATTCTTTTATTACTAATACTTATCATAGAAGCACTTAGTTGTCCCATGTAGCTGCAGGTTCTGATGTGCTGTTTGCTTTGAACTCAAAAGAGTTCAAAAGATTGTCCAAAGAATTTCTGATTATGACATTTTCACTTTAACTGAAAGAGGCCAGGTAAGTGTGTACTAGCATTTCTGTATTGGTCTACGGTTTGAAGAATCAGTTGTTAAATTAACTCTTAATGAAAGACAGTACTATTTTTACCTTTTAGAATTCTGTTTTCCTTCAGAAATTTATATACACTAGTGTTTTCATTTTGTTCTCATGCTATATTCAAGATCTAAGATCAGAGACCTCCTTGAAGAAAAGAAGGCATGAAAATATGCAAGGGTTTTTAATAATGCAGTAGTATCAGATGCAGTATGAACAGACTACCTTTTGATGCCTGTTTCATGATTTGTTATTTAGGGATGAAGACATGCAAAGCCTGGCTAGTTTGATGAGCATGAAACAAGCTGATATTGGGAATCTGGATGATTTTGAGGAAGACAATGAGGAAGATGAAGAAAACAGAGTGAATCAAGAGGAAAAGGCTGCAAAAATTACAGGTTGGTTTTGCCACACGGATGGTAAAATAGAGTTCTCCAACCTAATTCCCAGCTATGTTACGTGGATTTTATCCTTATGCTGTTATTTGTATTTTGTTTGGAATCCAGAACAAAACAAGATGTGGGATAATTTGGTTGAACCCATAACTGAACAAAGCTGAATTTGCTGTAAATTCATTGGTGTGTATGTTTACCCGTGCACCCTATTTTCAGGAGAGAATACACTAGGTAGGCATTTTAGGGAAGGAAAGAACCAGCGTGAACAGAGTAGAAAAAGGCAGACAGAAGAGAGCCAATAAATGAGAAAACAAAGGGAAAGTGAAATAAGGAAAGGCAGTTTGTGGAAATTAGTTATGCCATTATTAAGTGCTGAGTTTCTGCTCAGTAACAGTGTAGTTCTTTTGGCTGGGAGGGTGTCTCATGGAAGTGAAATCAAGGGACTATTGAGGGACTTCAATGGGATTTGGCAGTAAGGCTGTTTGGAGTGAGGTGGTATAACCACATCTTAATTGCCTGCTGCTGAAAATGCTCAGTGTGTCCAGGATAGCTGAACTAATCAACATAAGGTCAAGATGTGATAAATTATTGGTAGAGATCATTATCTAGTATTACCGTAGATGAGTTCTGTAGGAGTTCTTAGTGTAAGAGGAGAATTGGGAAAGGAAAAGCAAGTTTTTCTGCCAGCCTTTATGTTTCCAGTGATCTTTAAAAATGTCAAAATAATGGGATCCTTCACTAAGGTGGAATAGAGCATCCCAGTGAAAGAAGTGTATCGTCTGATCTGCTCTTCAGAATCCTCAGGAGCCTTGGTTGGATATTTCAAAACATTAATTGCATTGCTTTTTTGATCTTTTGTTGCATTTGAGAGACTCCGCCTGAAGCAGTTATTACTTCGTTATATTTACAGTTGTGAAAGGATGCAAATATGTTTTCTCTATGCTTTACATATTCAATTAAAAGTTTTGTACCAAATCTCTACTTATACTGTATTTCTGTGGTACATAGCAAATTGGAAAGTCAAGAATGGAATACGAGAGATAGTGTCTTCTTGGTCAAGGAGTGGTGAAATACCATTCTGACCGCACTGAAATCACTCTGCAAAACCTCTTGCTCCTTTCCCAGTGTAACCAAAATAATTCAGCTGCATGTTCAGAACAGCAAACAGAAGCACAGACCATCATGTAATCCCTGAGAGAAAGGCAGAGAAAAGGAGATGCTCCATAAAGTCAATATAAACTGTTGTGCAGATGTGTTTTATTAAGATACGCCTGTACTGTGTTCTTAGGACTGCTTCAGAAAACCTGTGTGCAGGATAGTAAATGGAAGGCAGCAGATCTTGCTCCTCAGCTTTATTGTTTTTTGCAATGCTCAGCATCTTAGCAAACCCAGCAATTCCTGAACAGGCAAAAAGCTCATGTAGTTTGGTTTGTTGTGTTCACTGGCCTTTGGCTCTCTCACCCCTGTAGTTAGATGGGGAAGAGTGGGTTGTCTGACCTAAGAAATGATTGTTCGGAGTCTCTTTCCTCCTCATGCACACACTTGCTGTGTTTGTCATGTGGAGTGCAGTGCCTTGAAGTTTCAGAAGCATTTCAGCTGTTACAGGTATTGTTGTGGAGGCCAGAATGTTCTAACCAAACATTACACTAGCTCCTGGAAGGGCAGAAGCAATATCTACTTCTGGAGTTACAGTATCTGCTCGTTGCTCTTATGATGCTGTTTTCTGATGATACAACGTGGCAAGGCTGAGCCTTTTGTCATTAAAGGTCATTAAAGGAACCTGAGAAGGAAAAGTTAGCCTCAGACCTTTTCAAGTTGGCTGGCTAACTTTTCCTGAGACAAGAAGAGGGGTGGGATAGATATTAAAGAAGAATGGACAAGAAAGATGCTAGGGATATTGAAGAATAGTTTCCCAAGCCTGAAATGGAGGCAGTAAGTAAACATTTGTAAATAGAATAGAAAGGATCTGTTTCAGTGTGTGTTCAAGACAACGTAAAGGTTTCTTCTGATTTCACTGTCAGCTGGAATGACTCCTGTAACAAACAGAACCCATGGGAAAAACTGATAAAACTCAAGGAGGACAGCTCAGGAGCAGGCCAGAGGGGAGAGTGTTGTCTCGGATAGGAAGAAGTAGGAAAATAGGAGCAAAAATAGAAAGAAAGAAATTATTGAGCAAAACTGATGTGGTGATGTAGTCTTTTTTTAATTTCTTTCAAAAATAATTGTGTTCGCGGAATCCCATGAAGTTAATTGAGGAAGTTACATAACCCTTTTGAAAGCTTGCTGCTCCCAACATTTTCTCATCTGTTGCCTTGTTAGGGTGTTGGCAGCCAAGCAGGCTGGAATGCCTTCACTGACTCAGAGTCCCCTGCGGCAAATCACTTTGCCCTGGTGCGCCTGTTTTCCCAACTGTAAAATGGGGATACTGGCTGTAGCTCCTCTGCTACAGGGATGGGATGATGGGAGGATTACGGAGTTCATTTTTGTAAGCGAGCTTTGAAAAAGTCAAGTGCAAGCAGTAAAGCAGAAGGGGTTATTATCTTTACTTTTGACTCAAGGTCTCACAGAAATGTTGGATGACTCCATGACTGAAACGCTGTCGTTCACAAGCAGCAGCTACAGGCAGTGCTGCCAGTCTTTGCCACAGACACTGTTCCTTGTGCAGGGTACAAGCATTAGTGTTTTACTTGGGCTCAGAGTTACGATTTTAGAGATGAATAAGTACAACCATACTAAGAGAATGAGACAGCCCTTCTAAATAGGGCTCTAGATGGTGCAGGTGAGTTAGGAAATGCTGCTTCTCGATGTGTTGCCTAACGTTGGGTGAGTATCTGTGCCTCTGTTTCTTTAGCTATGAAATTAGTGATGCAATTTTGACCTACCTCAAAAGCACTGTGGAATTTGATGTGGTCAACATAGGAGTTACTGCCATAAAACTGAACTTAAGAAGACCAGAAGGTGTTTTCCATTCAAAGCACTGCTTCCACTCAAGTAAAAGTCTTGCTCCATCCCAGAGTTTTCACCTTCCTTGGCAACATTTATTGTGTAAATCTTACATGGGTAAGAACTGTGTCTCCACCTAACTGTTCTAGTTTGTGTGGACGTGGAAGTAATGTTTGTAGCAATGAAGTTCAAATTTTAAAATACTTCATCTTCTCTAATCCTCCTAGAATTACCCTGTCCTTAGTCTGAAGTTGAAGACAAAACATTCCAAGGCATTGAAGAAATGTGGCTGGTAACTCACAAACCTAGGACAGTAATAAACACATTGTTTCCCTGGATGTTTTAATTGCTACTTGGAGCCTTACGCTGAAGTTAATAGTTGCGTCCTGCTCCATCTGCCCGGGAGCAGGGTGACTGTCCTGGGTGCCACATGGGCTGAGCAGTGTGCCCATGTGCGACCTGTTGCAGGTGCCCGGGTCCCAGCTTATTTCAGTCCTTGCCATTTGAAAACCCATACCTCTCGTACCAATCTCTGATACCTTTACTCCTTTTATTTTTTTTTCCGGTAGCTCCATGCTGCTTTAAAAAAAGAGCAAGAGAGAAGGAGGAGAAACACCTCTAGTGATTTATACAGCATACTTGTTGAACAAGCTAATATACGCTTGTAGATAATGAGATATATAAAAAAGATAATATAAGGCATAAATCTTCAACCTACTATTTCCACTCTCCAAAATATGACATAAACCATTTAATATTGTAATGAGAAGCACTGTAGTGCATATGGGTGTTTAGGTTGGCAGATGGGACCAGGTGATTCAGACCACATCAAAGAATTCCCTCTTTTTCAAGCTCTGATTTTAATTTGTTATTTTCTGACAATATAAGATTGAATCGTAATTGTTGTTTTCTCTGGTGGTGTTTTTTTTAATTTTTTTTTCACATGCTGGGATAATGAATTGTACATCATGTCAGCATCTCACCCTGTTCAAAATTAGCAATTTGTTTGCACTAGTGTTTTGTAAGGTTGGTTCTGTTTTATTTGAATGCAGCAAGGTTTTTTGCCTTTGTGTATTTAGTGTCTTAAATACTCTCAGGAGACAGTATTTACTGTTTGGATATCTGAGGTATATATATGATTTTATACTGAGGAAGCCAAGCTTTTGGGGGCAGTTGTTGTTTTTGGGCATTAGTCTTGTTTGTTGGAGTTAAAAATAAGGAAGTGAGGATGGTGAAATGAGCTCTGTGTAGATAGCCATAAGTCTAATCTCATTTAAGTAGATTGTGCTCTAGGATCAGGAATGCTGACAAGGTGTGGTGAGGAGTTCTGCTGTGGCTTTGTCATTGGCAGAATAGATCTTGTCCAATAAATACTGGCAGCATGGATCATTTCACTTGGTAATTTGCAGATTGGCATGTCTTTGCAAAGCGGTTGGGGGATAAGTTTTTAACCATGTGATTGAGTTGCGTTCAGATTGTGGGCTCTGCTTTTACCTTCGGTTTCTTCACGCTGCCTGTGAAGGCATGACATTCAGTGTTGGGTCAGCTGGTGTTGCCCTGTGGAAAAGCATGAGCTCCCAGCACTGGGAAGGTCCAAGTGGTGTGGGCATCATACTGCTCTATTTTCTCCCCACTCTGAGGTCTCGCTCTTTGTAATGAACTCATAGAGTGAAGCTTACTGTATGAGAGTCAGTGACAAAAGCTTGCTTTCATAAACAAAAGCTCTGTAAGAAAAACTCCAATACAAAACAACAGCTGAAAGCGTTAACAGTAATTTTGTATATGCACAAGAAGTTCAAAGTAAATCCAAGAATGATTGGCTCACAAATGCCAGTAAAGGCGTCTGCACAGCTTCAGCATTGCTGGTGACACCATGCATTTACTTCATTGGAAGAAGGCAAGAGATGAAAAAAGACAATGTGATGTCTGATATTCAGTGAGCAGAATCATTTCTCCCATGTTCGTCACCTGGAAGGCCAGTATATTCTGTCCCCTCTTCACAGAAACCTGTACCTGAGGGGTTGCAGAGATGTGCTGGGCTCAGTCCCCATCACTATAGGAGCTGTAATTGTCAGATGCTGTGGATAGGAACTACTGTAGGGTGGGATCAGGAAGGAGTTTTCCCACTTGCAAAAGAAATAAGACCTAGTCAGGTTTTGTTTCTTTCTTGCACAGTTACAGAAGCATCTTGATTAGAATTAAATATTGAGATTGATAGGTGTTAAAATTACAAGTTTGTGGCAACTCACTCTGTGAAACAGCTGTGGACAGGAGGAGAGATAGGATCTCAATGAGCACTAAGGTGTTCCTTGCATGGCATTACAGTAGAAAATGTAACTGAACTGTGTGTTCAGTATCCGCTCCAATAGCACGGTAGTGATCACATCTTTTAGAGCTGTTAGGTGCATTGAGGTTGTCACAGGTATGATTTTAATGGAAACTGGTTGTAAATGATAAACTATCACTGTGTGTGTATAAATAATTTGCAATATATATGTATATGTATGAGTTTTCTGTGGCCCTAAACACTTGGTAGGGAGATAAATCATTCTGGGGCTCTTTTGTCTTGATTGGCAGTGGTTTAAAATTCCAGTTTTCTTCACAAGCAGGGAAATTCTTTTAATTATGCCTTAGTATATCTGTGTTTTGAATTGACGTGCATACTCATCTTCATAAAACTAATTACTGTTGTGGATACCAGGAGTCCAGCAAGATTTGTTTATTAAATGATCACTAAAGGGTTCTATGCAGATGCTTTGCTGTAGGTGTATCATTGTAAGACTTGTTCTATGCATGTTCTTTTAATTAATACTAAATGTCTTCTCTCTTGCTCTCTCTATCTCCTTTTCCAGTAACAGTGTCTGTTCCACTTCTGTTTCATTAAATGCCCTTACCTTACGTTTGTCTTGACTGGCTTCTATTTACAGAAATTGTAAACCAGCTGAATGCTCTGAGCAGCTTAGATGAAGATCAAGATGACTGCATAAAGCAAGCAAATATGCCTTCAGCTAAATCAGCCAGTTCCTCTGAAGGTCTATGAGCTTTCCTCCTTTCTTTCTGTTTCTGATTGTCTGTATTTACTGTGACCTATTGCCTTTTGACTCCTGCTTGTATTCAACTGTCAGTTTTATCTCTGTGCTTCCACCCAGCATGACTCTCAGTAATTTGTAGTGCATCCAGCAGGTAACAACACGATAGAGAAAGGGACTGTCTCCTCCGCAGCTGCACTGTCATCTGATAATGAACAAGAGAAGAAAAAAAAATGCAAAAAAAGAGAAAAAAGAAAACAAAAAGCCAAAGCCTAAAACTTTAGTTGTGCTGTCAGTAATATTTGACCTCTCTAACTTGACAAAATTTCTCTGCTCTGATTTTACATGCATGTTACATCCAAAAGTTAAAATTTCCTGCTGATAGTTACCACCTGTGTGAACTACCAAAAGGAAATTGATGTTTGGTTTGTTAGGTGTTCTGCAATATATATTTAATGAAGATAACAAAAGGCTTCATTGCTAGTCATTTATGTTTTGTAATGTTCTGATCAACAAATGGTAGTTTCATTCTTTTCATTTTTTTTCCCCCTCCTTTGCTGTTGTCCAACTGAAGTGAATTTCCTTAGTTGTTCAGTAGGTGTCATTTCTTGAGACAGTATTTAGAGAGACTGTTGATATGTGTGGGTTTTTTTAAGTTTGGACTGTGTTAGATGAACAGTTTGTATCTATACTGACACAATATTCCAACTCATTCCTAGAGCTTATCAATAAGCTAAATTTCCTGGACAAAGAGGAACAAGACCTGGCTGACTCTAGTATGAACCCTTTTGGTGATCCTGATGCAGCTGAATTAAATCCATTTGGAGATCCTGATGTAGAAGGTAATGCATTTGTTTTGCCTAATTAGTCACTAATTAGAAGTGTTAAAAACAGTACTTTTTTTTTTTGGTAGGATTACAAATGAAGAATGTTGTTCTCATAAAATACAATTATTACACGAGGTCCTGAGGTGGCAATAGCAGTAATCCAGGTGTCACTGGAAAATTGGTTTATCCTTTGAATCACATCCTCCCTTATGTGCATTTGCTCTGAGGGGCTACGAGTTCAGAGCTGAACCAGAAAAGTTGCTGACCTCTCAGGTGTCTCACTACTGCTCACCTCATAGACTGCACACGTGGTGTAAATGAGCAGCGCATACTGTCAGGCGCCTCTGTTTCATGTGGAACAGAATCTTCACTGCAGTCTTCACTGTATCAAGGCTATTCTTGGTTTGGATTAGTTCTAATCTTCATTATTATAGTTTAATTGTATCTCTTTCATTCTTATTCTTTTACTTTTACGGCTTCCTCAGTTAAGTCTTCTGGCATCACGCCTTGCACTGAGTGGTAGGTGTTAATCCTCTTTCCAGACCAACATGCCTCTTCTTGTTTTGTTTGGGTGAGAAGTACAACCCCTTTAAGTGTTTAATTTGTGACTTCAACCACAAGGCCAGAAAGCGGCATCTTAGCATCTTTGCTGTCCTTAACTCTGTGTCCAGATATCTAGATTTCCATCTGCTGCCTTAAAAAAAACCAAACATAATAATAATAAAAAGCTCTACTCAGATTCTCCTGTTCAGTGCTCCAAGAGTTCCTTTCCCGTAAAAGATACTGGGGACTGTTTGCCACCTTTGACCACACCTCACTGCAGTGACAGTAGAAGTGGACCACGCTTGAAGGTGCATTTCAGAGCTGTACTTTCCACCTGTGCTTATTCTTTTCTCTGAATGAGTGGAATATTTTCTCACATGTTTTTTTCTACCTTCTGAGTCCACAGAGGTCAATGTGCATAGTGCTGTAAACCTACTGATGGACTGTGATGTAGTCCCACAGTCTGTATTTCTCAAACAGAGTTATTGCACTATCCTCTGTATTTGGCCACTGAAGCCATAGAACCACTACCTCAGGCTCTTCCGACTTACAAGTTTTCCAGAGCTGCAGAGATGAGTTGTTTCAGCTTTGTAGATATTAATAGGTGTAGATTATATTTTGGTGTCCAGATCTTTGGGTTCTTTTCTAGCTTGCTTCTCAGCTTTAGGATCAGAGAAGGATTGAAATCAAGGATCTAGAACAGCCATTCACTCATTTAGTTGTCCATACACAAATTTCTCTGAGACAGCCTATATTCCTTTCTTACTTCTCTGCTCAAGAAAGAAAAGCTCCGTTGTCCCTGGAGAGAACTCTGCAAGTCCCATCCTGCCAAAATCGCTGCCTTTTAAAGTCAGTTTTTCCTTCCAGAAAGCAGCAGCTCTACTGATGACAAAATATGGGAACTAAGAATCATCCCCTTCTTGTCTCAGGGACTGGGAGCTGGAAGTTGGTTGTTTCCTAGCGTTGGAATAACTTGATGCCTCATGTCCTGTTCCCAACAAATAGCTCACATCCAAGACTCGGGCCAGCTTACGTTCCCAAGACTCCCCATATGTATATGTCACAGTTTTTCCATCAGTTCTAGTCACTTAAACTGTATTGTTGGAGGCTTTACTCCCATCTTAAATCACAGTCATAAACAATCCTCCATTCCTCTAGGTCTGCCCTGTGTACTTGGACAGGTCTCAGGCTGTTGGGTCCCCAAAGAAGTCCCATTTTGCTGTGGGCAGTAGTACTGAGTTGTTGGGTGTGTGTGTGTCCCAGCTATTCCTCCTACACAGTCACCATCACGCAGCAATCAACATGACAGTGATTTTGATAAACAGGGTGTCACTGGATTCTTCCTACTGTGTCATAGGTGTTTTTCATTTGGGAGGGATGGGATCTCGGTTCATGTGAAGGAAGTGTGCCTTCCTGGAGCACTGAACAGCGTGGAAATCTGAGGTGTTTCAGGCTGTCAGATCAAACGGGACATCTGATGTGGCATTCTTTGTGTTTTTAACTTACAGTTAGTGGCTTGCTGGGGACTTAGAGCCGCCACAGGCACCTCTGAGAACTGCTGGCTCTCCCACTCCAGAGCTGTCTTGTCCCTGTAATGGGAACTGGTGATGTTCATCCTCCCTGACTTGTCCTTCTTGAGTGGTACCTTTCCTCTACAACTCATCCTTCAGCATGAAGTTAGGAGATGGGGAGTGAAAGTGCTGAGACAAATTCTGACAGTTCTGGTATTCAGCAACAGAAGGGATCTCTTAGGTATATCTGTGGCAAGTTGGAGTATCTATACATGGGCTGCGTGTAGACATTGCCATTTTGAGGATGCTTCCCTTTGTTTTGGACTGCACTTTGGAGCTGTGAGATACTCTGGAAGCCCATCTGTTCTTGCACTACCTGATGGCCTTGTTAGTTTCCCATTTATTAGCTGATGTAGTCCCTCTTAGTTGAGGACATTTCTTCTACTCTGAGACCTCAGTGCAAGTTTTACTTCTGTCTCTTTTTTTGGAGGCAGTTTGAGACTTATACCCACTTGTTTGTTTTTGCATCCTTCACTGAATGGAACCAATTTGATGGCCACCCCAGGAGCTTGGGAGCACGACCAAGGTTCAGGAGTTTAAGGCAGACTTTCTCCTACAGGCTTAAAGAGTCACATTACCTGTTTCACTTGTCTTGTGATCAGCATAAATCAGGAGATTAACTTTTTATACATGCAGGGTTGAGGTATTTTTCTATCCACTACATGTTAGTCTGCTTCATCTTTTTATATGAACAATCCAGAATCTTGAATTTAGGTTTTATGTGGAAGATCAGAGGCTTGCAATGAAATTTGTGGCATAATTTCCCCAAGATGGGCAGCCACCTGGAGCCTCATTTCCTGAGTCCGTTGCCATCAGAGGCTGGAAGGCAGGACGTGCCACTTGGCAGAACAGTCATGGGTTATTCCTATCAAGCCTGTAACTTGAGTGCTTAGTGAGAGTGCTTACAGTCACCCAGGGTATGAATATGTATGCACTGACAGTCACTCAAAGAGAAAGAAGAATTGCTTGCCAGTAGGTGCTTGTTTCCTAGATAGATATTTCTTGTGCCTGTCCGCAGATGAGCTGCTTTCCCTCTGCCTTTCTAATCCCATAATCACCTAACCCTGGGAATGAAGGGTGGAGAGAAACCCAAAGTGTGAGTGCTCCCAGCATCTGTGTGTACACTGTGGGTGCTCTGCATGGCAGAGGGCTTCAGCAAGCTGCCTCGGGGTACTGCTGTGGTTGAAAAAGTCCTTGGTGTAAGTGATCATGCACACTAGTGTGAACATGTGTATGAATAACTTGCCTCAGACAATCTTCAGAAATTTTTCAGTGCATCTTCTAGGTGACATGTCAAATTGAGGCTTATCATCTCTGTATCTAGTAGGTCAGCTAGGTGTTAGAAATATGAAGGATCAAGAGCAAAATCTTGTCCAGAATACATTTCTGCAGCTTTTATACTAGACGGGGTGCTGGTGATCATCTGAAGACTGCCTTTTGGATTGTCTGTTAGTCCCATTACAACAGATCTCTACAATCAGATAATTTTTGTGCAAAATGCTTTACACGTGGAAGGCACCGTAGCCAACAAATGCAAATAGGAAACCACAGAACACTGTCAGTACCCCCAGAATGTTTTTTTACTTAGATAGGGATTCTGATTTTGAAGTTGCATATGACCAACACCAGTTTCTTGCAACACAGCTGAGACATGAGGGTATGTTCTGCCACTACATCCCCTTTTAATTTAAAATGTTTTCTTTACCAGTGCATTTCTTTATCTTATGTGCAGACTTCTGAACTCACTGCAATGTGTGTTACAGTGCAAATGAAATTAGAGCTGTTTGGCAATACCAATTCCCGGTATCATTATAGGATAGTCCTAAGGAGAGCATTACAGGAACCAAGATGCAGGAGAAAAGATTACTCTCTTTATATTTCCTAACGAAATGTAAAATGTTGCTGGTACTGGTTAATAAAAGTAGGGGAAAATCATCAGTGGCTTGTAGGAATGCCAGTCATTGTGCTTTCTAGAAGTACTGGGAAGTAGTATTTTTATGCTTCTTGTTCCGCTGCACTCACATCACCATCGTGTCTGTGTTCCTGCCAGAAGTGCAGCAAGTGGCATAACCAAGTATCTTTCACATGTGGCTTCTTCTTTCATCTTTAGCCAAGGGGAAAGTTGTGTGTGTAATGTTTTGGTAGGGGTTTTGTTTGGTTCTAACAAGTATGTCACAATATGTTTGTGTTACAAAAGGCAAGTGGTTTGAAGGGCAGGGTGACTTCTGGAGATCCTCTGGGAACTAGAAGGCTGATTGTGCAGATAGGCAGTGCCAGTCAGGGTAATTACTATCACAGGCAGACTTTCTCAGTGCACTTAGAGCAAGTCCTGTCTTCAGAGTCTGGCACAAGAGCAGATGGTGTTGCTGATGTAATAATACTCTACCTGTTCTCTTGTCACTCCTACCCCCGTGGCTTTATTACTTAACCATGCAAACTTACCATGTGTTTTACCCTTGGAGTGCCAAACTGCAAATGTAATTTTTAAATCTGCACAGAGAGCTACAGTTAAAAAATGACTTCTGGTAGCAGTCGAAGTCCTGAGCTTTCTTTCAGCTGTGATTAATGATGGGGAGAGCAAGAAAACAGCTGGTGAGCTGTTAGTATGAAGTCAGCCTGAAGAAGGAAAGAAGCCCCTTTTTAAGTTCTGGGGGGACTCATAAGGTAGTGACCAGCTGCATGACATGAAGGGCAGACCCGAAGGTTCCAGTTGGCTTCAGAAGAGGGAACAAACCCTAGAAAGCCAGGGGAAATGTTCTTCACTCTTCCTGCTGGCAGAAAAGCACAATGGGTGCAAACCCCAAAAGCCATTCTCTGCTAACTGGCTAATGAGCCTCTGGGCTCTGCCTTACAGTGGGGGATAGAGTCCCTCCTTTTGTGGGAACAGCTGAGGAAGCAGAGAAAAAAAAATGGTGTCCTGGATGACAGAAAGAGAGAACGAGGTGACAAGCTGAGTGCCTGTAAATCTTGCCTGTACAATTCTTAAAAATGATGTCTTTAGAAGCTCCTCTACTTTTAGCCTCTGTGCAGAATTTTGTGACATCTGTTTGGTCTCCCAGTGCTGATCTGCAGCACTCTGTGTGTGATGCCATACCTGTAGTTATTTCTGAGCTAATGAACACATGAGTTAAATTTGCCCGGGTTAACGTTACAGCACTTGATCCACAATGTTGAAATAGAAAGAATTGCAAAAGCCATTTGCATTGCTCCTTAAAATCTGTCAGAGTTAAAGAAAAAAATTAACTTGTTGTTTCCAAGAAACACTGGACAGCAGACTGAAGATAGAAGCTTACCATTCAGTTGTAAGAGATGTTTTCCCTGGATGTTTTTAGCATCAGGAAATTCTACTGACATTCTTTTCAGTAATAGGTCCACCCTTTATAAACAAAATAAATAAGTCCTAGCACAGTGGGTTAATTATAGAGACATTTCTTTGAATGCCATGTATGAGTTACCAGGAAGTTTTGCTCAGATAAGATAATATGTATTTATCAGCTGATCTGTGAGCAGGTGTGGGATCCATCTTCTAATATGCAGTTGTGGAAGTAGATGTTAAGGGGCTGTGTGCACTTCCTTGATAAAATATTTCAAGATTTGAAATAACTTAAAACAAAAGATTTTTGATGAGTGGTTCCATTTGAACAAGGTGTACATTGGCCACCTTTCTGTGTTTCGTTAGGTTATTCCAAATCTGCATTAGGTTACTGACAATGTCATAAGCACCAGTGCTTGGCCTAGGTCATCAGAGCACTAAATTGGAGTATTCCCCCCAACTGGTGGGAGCTTCCAGTTATGCGTTGTGCATTTCTAGACAGTAAACATGGGGATTTGGCTCACCTGATTTTAGACATTAACAATGTGAACCTGTCCTTCTTAGCTCATTCTCTGCAGTGTCAGAGAGAGGAGAGAAATGGAAGGTGGTAAATGGTAAGGCTTAACCAGATTAAATGGTAACCTCTTTTTTTCTTCTTTTAGATTTTGCTAAGGTTATTATTGCAGCCCCATTTTTTGTTGTTGCTGTTTTGTTCTGTTTTTTTGTTTGTTTGTTTGTTTGTTTGTTTCTGTTTGAAGGATTTAGATTAACTAGTTCTTTTTATAATATGCTGTGACAATGTAAAGGCTGTTGGCTACTAGGCATAATAGTATTTTTTTTCTCATCTCACCTTATTTCCTGTCATCCCATTTCAGTGCAATGACAAGTCTGCACTCCTTTTCAGTGTCTTTTTGACTGCAGTTCTTGATGTGAGACTGTGATAGCTGCATTCTGAAACTGAAGTTAAATATAAGAACAAGAACATATGTTGTACCAAAAAGATAGCTTTCAGTACTGTATGTATTGCTTCTTTAATACCAAGTTGGACCAAGTTGCTGAGGGAATAAGAAACTTTAAACCTCATCTGGAATTAAAGGCATTTTCTAATGTAATTTTACAAATAATCACTGCAGGAAAATCCCGTGGGCACAAGCACTGTGCATAGTCATAAGTATGTCTACCAGTTAGAACCTGTAGTACTGTCTGGCAAAGTATAGCTTGATTTTCTTTTACCCAGCTGAGCTCACCATCAATCCCAGATGGGTGATTTATCTCCAGAGTGTCCGCCTGGGATTTAAGTAACATGTTCATTATTTTATTCCTTTGTTTGAGGTAAAACCATTTGGTTTTTTTAGATTTATGATCCCACAGTTCAGAAACAGGTTAAAAGTAGCAAAGAAGGCCGTGTGATAATACAGCCTTTGCGGGTCGAAAGTGAAGAATCAAAAAGAAGAAAGGCACTAGACATCTGAAACCAAGTCTTTCCAGTAGGTCCCAGTTGTTCTGAGAAGGACTAAAACTTTTCCTGCTGTCAGCCTTCAAGCTGGTGACTAGTCCAGTGCATAAGGTAGGCAGAGCTGCTCCTTGCACCATTGGGCCATATTCTGGTTCAGCCCCCAGTGGCTCTTACTCAAGTTGTAGGTTACAGTCAGTCAGCACTGCGTGGGACTGTCTGTCACTGTGGCTCTGTGCTAATGTCTGGGGACAAGGTAAATGGAAAGTTTCCTGATGGATTTCCATCGACATTTTCTACCATTTCACTGGGGTTAGCAATTAAACACATATTCCATCCTAGACCAAGTGACTGCAACACTGTTCTTTTCACTGCCCTTGGCCTTTGTTAGTTAAATGACTAGAAGTCTTGTCTTCCTGAGTATTTATTTAGTGACAAACATACTTAGAACTCCATCTTTTGTTTTGTTTTGTTTTAGTACCTTACTTGGAAAACATTTAAAATTTTTCTTTTAAAGCTAGAAATATGCTTTGTAGTAACCATAAATCTTTAAAAGAAACACTTTTCATCAAAAATAATGTGGGAGTGGCTATTGAGAATGAGGTTTTGAAAACAGTACAGTGAAGTTCCTATTTGCATGGCTTTTGAAAGCACACAAGTCCAGTATTGAACCCAACACTAGATTCTGCAGGAAGAGTGAGATGAAGATTTTGAGTGTCATTGTGAGGAACATTGTATCGCTGTGCGGGGATTTCAGTGTTCATTGAATCCCCAGCAGTCTTTCACTTCTGTGCAGTGTTAAGAGTTTGTTGCTGTAAAGAGCTGGCGTCGAGCTCAGGTCACTAATAACTTTTTGCTCTACAGTCCAAATAATAAATGAGTAATTTGATTATCCATCTCTTTAGGATTAATTTAAATTCATTTTTGCTGTCAGATAGTGTATAGTTCAAAAGACCAGTTAGCAAGGAAAATTTATATATTTTGAAATGTAATTACTGGTCATACCTAATAACTGATTTTAATTCAGTCATTTTAAGAAATGAAAAGAGCACCTACTAGCTATCACCATTTCTAATATCCAGGAACAGTCATTTTATTATAAAATATAGGGTATCTTTTTGCTTTATTAAAAACTCAAATAAACAATTAAGAACATTTTGTTAGGATACGGCTCGGCTAATAGCTTGGGAAAATGTTTTAAAATCTGTTGTGATACCATTTATACGACAAATAAGAAAACTAATAACAAATCTGTTGAAAGCGCTTTAGTAAATGAGGAAATTAAACCTATTCAGTACACTCTAGTTGAAGTTATCTTTTCAAAGACCCTATTTTTGCATAAACAAAGTCGCACTACAAATAAAGAATGAAAATTTGTCCAAGGCTAGGACTTACATCTTGAAAATTACAAGGCAGACCTTTTCATAAACCCTCAAAATACACAGATCTGATAAAATGGCTTCATGGTTTTTTTCTGTATTAAATCTGCTTAATGATTTTCTTCTTGTTTGGCAGAACTGGACAGTGAGATTGCATCATCTTCAAAGGCAGAAGAAGGTTTCTATGTTGACAGTTACAATCCCTTCAAGGATGAAGATGCCCCGGAGTACTTGAACCCATTTGATGAACCAGATCCTGACCCCGAAACGTTTGTAACCGCAAGAGATTCTCCTCCTCAACCTGCGAAAAGGAAAAATGTCAGACCAGTGGATATGAGCAAATACCTCTATGCGGATACCTCCAAAGCTGAAGAGGAAGAACTAGATGAGTAAGTACGATTCTTCATCTTTCAGCAGCCTTGGAAGCATTAGCGGGATCCCTGGCTTAATCTTGAGGTGTATTGGGCTCAGTCGTGGTGATCCTTAATCACCTCCTCAGGACATTACTGGTCTTCAGCTCAACAGTAGGAAATATCATACCCCCAAGTCACACTGTTAAGCTCTACAGGTGAACATGGTCAGCTAGGAAAAGCTTCTTTGCCTCTTTGGTAGCATGTTATTTGAGAGGAAGCAGATCTGCGTGCCTTTTTGTCCCTTCATGCCCTGCCAGTTGTAATGATCCTAAAATTATGGAGCAGCAGAGTTTGGTACTTCTGTCTTTTTTGCCATTATTTTTACTACTTGAAATCAAAATGCTAATACCATATGTGCTTTGTTGTTTCTTTTATCATAACCACATACAAAACTTTAATAAATGTGCACTGACTGCCTTGTATTTTAGCACAGAGACTTAACAAGGAGTGAGAGCTCTTTACAAGAGTTGTGCAGCTTGGGAGGTTTGAAGATGTTTACATATTCCTTGTTTGTGGTTATTAGTCACCAACCACACCACTCATGAGGCAGTTTATGGTGATTACACATGAGCATATTTACAGACAACAACTGTAATTACACTTTAGTTTTACAACACTTAAGGAGATTTATCATGGGATGACATTTGCATTGCTTTAATATTTATTATTAATACAGGTGTCCTACTATCATCTTCATGTTTCTCTGTTTATAGCCACGTTGTAGGAAATTGAAGGATTCCCATGCATTCTAATAGACATGTATGAAGGGCCCTGCAGGGTTTTTTCCTTTAAAGCTCTGTGGCCATGGATACGTTGATGTTCTGTAGAAAAGAAAAGAAAAAAAACAGGGGCACTGTGGACTCTGAGAGATGATTTCTCTGCCAGCTCCATCCATAGGGCACAGCCTTGCCAAACAGCACAGGCTGCTGTATCTTCAGACCACAATGTGATCACACTGTTGGCGATCACAATAACCATCTCTGATTGTTCACAAATCAACAGGGAGAAATAATAAACATGTAATTTTACATCTTTGACACACATTTTTATGTCTTGTCCCTCCTGTAGCCTCCTCATGCCACTTTCCTCCCAGTGCTATGTCATTGAAAAAAACGTGGAGGCAATTTTTAAAATGCATTGGGTAGAGGTGTCCATCTTTATACTGAAACACTGTGGAGGAAGAACATGTAGTAACGGAACATCAGCGTAGGAATGTAAGACTTGGGATACTAACTCACAGCTAAAAAGCACTATTATGCCTTTCTTCATATTACTGATTCCCAATTTTTTCAATAAAACATTTCTGCTAAGGCTATGCGTAGTGTTACGAGCACTAAAAGAAAGATTTTCATAGGCAGTTCAGTTCTTGTGTGTCCCGAACAATAAGGATTTATGTCCAGATGGATATTGTATGTTACTTACTTTGAATGCAGATGCTTTTATTATCTAAGTGGCTCATCTTCTTCCAAATCCTATTAAAGTCTAGGCTTCAGTGTCAATTGTGGCAGAGAGTTCCACAAGAAAACAAGGTATTATATGAAATGTATTTCCTTTTATTGATTGTAAATAAGTTACCTTCCCAATCCCATCTACAATCCTTTCTGTCGGCTTCTGAAAACAACAGCAAATAGTATTGAGTTTTACCTGCTGTAACTGTTGCTGTGTTCTGTATCTCTAGCATGTTCACCATTACTTGTCACTTGTCTGAGTTAAGTGGTGCTAACTTTGTCAATCTCTCTTCATGCAGAAGTCTCTTCATGTCTCTAATCATTTTCATCGCACGTCTCTGGACCCTCTTATTTCTTCTGCTCTGTATCTATTATAAGATGGGTGTTGACTTGGCCTGAGCAGTGTATTCAAGACAAGGCTGAACAACTGGGTCATATCATGGCATTAGAAAACTTTGCATGCTATTTTCAACCTCTCCTAACTATCTTATCTTCCAGTTTTTGTTGATTGTTTTGGGTTGGTTTTTTTAATCATTTTTGACTGCCACTGGTCCATTGCTTTCCCAGGAATGTTTTTGAATGCGGTAGATGAAAGGTATGAGAAATAGAAGTCTCCTTAAGGGCATTTACTGTCACTTAGCAAATACGATGTATTTTTATCGCTGCATCTTAAAAGTTGCATTGGGGTTCACTTAATGCACCACTTGGCTTTCTCCTATTGTGTGTGAAATGTGATGATGTGCCCTGGGAATATGAACACACCATTGAAAATCAGGACCCTTGTCCCACTCTGCTGTGGCAGATTGCTAGTTCTGATTCTGGACTCGAGACTTATACAGAGTGCCCGAAGATCTGAACTCTGCTTCCAATTTTGTAACAAACTCTCGTAACCTTGGACAAGGTACTTATCCTTGCTGTGCCTCTGTGTAGGATTTACCTTGAGTAATTGGCTTAATGGCAATGTATTGCACTAATGGTTGTGAAGATAACATGAGATTTCACAACTTGCATCAGCAAAGCATGGTCACAAGCATCAACATAATGAGGCATTGCATGGAGCAGATGGACTTAGATGTTCCACTGCAGATGTGTTCAGCTGTGGAGCTGCTCTCCTAGAACATCCTCTGGCTAAATTCTCATCCCTACCTTGAGATAAGGATTACGTTTTTTGTTTTTGTTTTTTTTTTGTTTGGGAACTTGAATGTTAGTGTAAAAATCTGCTTTTGCTTTTTGAATTGTTTACATTAAACATCAAAATGCTAGGTGGCTAACTGTTAATAAAGAACAGCAGGCCTTGCTAAGTTGAATTATTTGAAAATAGCGCAGATGAGCAGTACTTACAGTACGACACCATCAACCTTTGCATTTTTCTTTGTGAGACAGCCCAGTCCCTTACCTGGGGCACACTGATGGCTTTCATTTTCTTCCTCAGTTAAATGGCAATTTTACTATTTAATTCTCTGTTAACCAGTGGTGCTGCTCAGAGGCATTTTTAAATTGGTCGGAATAAAGCTTGCTTTCAGTTACTGTTTGGCTCTGTAGCTTCTTATTTTGTTGATCATTGCTTGTCTGAGGACAATGCTGTCTAATTGTTAAGGCTGTTGAGTTGCCATCTCTTGAAGCTGGGTGTTCCATAGGAGCCTCAAGCCACCCTGCTGCCACTGACTGCTTAGTGCCAGGTAGCTCATCAGGTTGGTCTGTTTAATTTTGTCATGGACAGTCTGACATCTCTTCAGGTAAACCCTACTGTGTCAATCAGTTTAGTGGTATAACTGAAGCAAGGAATAAGTGAGCTAATTTCAGCAAGGAGCACATAGGTGTTTTTCAGCTAAGGCTTTTTTCAGCCAGGCTGTTCCCGTGCTTGGTCTCTCATCAGCTCCACGTGGAGGCTGTTGGACCAAACTCTGCTGCATGTACCAGATAGCAGAGACTTCAAAATGTGTAGTCTTTTCTGGCAAGAACTGGGGAATTTTGTCTGTGTGAAACTTGCTGAGAAACATTTTTGAAAAATTATTTTTAAGACTAATAAAGGAGAAAGTGGAAAATTGTGTGTATGCGTGGGTGTGTGTGTGTGTTCAGTCTGTGCCATGAGCAAAATGTGAAGAGTTTAGCCTAGTTTTAAAACAAGATATTTTCTATGGGAGAAAGAAGCAATGACCTGTCCCTGTACAACCTGTTCTGCTGATGGATGCTGCAAGGTCCAATTGTTCAGGATTATGTGTGCAGCCTGCAGCATAAGAATTTTAAACACAGTTATTTTTCCCAACTTTTTTTACTCTTTAGTGTTTTGGGTTTTTTTTCCACCAAAATCATTCTTAACACAAATACACCTTTCTCATTCCATGGGAGGCTGCATGGGATAATTTCACCACCACCAAACATGTTGCATCTCTTGTCTATTCAGAAGTCTGCATTGTGGAGCTAAGGAAGACCTTGTGCTCTTCTGCAGCACGCATTGTTCTTCAACCTTTATCTCTTTTATCTTCATTTTCACCTCCCTTTGAACTTCCCGGTGTCTGAAGACAGCTGAGTTAGGCTGTCAGCTAAATTAGAGCTTCTGACAGCTATGTGCATTCCCTGCTCCAGACTGAATACCCTCCTTTTTCTGCTGCCTCCCATGGAAAATACCGGTCCGTTCTCATTTAACTTGTTATTTTGATCTCGCCCTTAGTTTTTATTGCACCGATGGCTTTGCACTTGATGGGCAGCAAAGAGGGAACACCTGAATGTTGCCTTCAGTCAGCAGATGAGTTATTTTACTGTTAGTCATTCTTTCACTTCACTATCTGGATTTAGATCTGTAACAAGTGGCAGCAGATTCTCCGAAAGGTCCGGAGGTTTCGTGCCTGGTCTTCTCTTATGTGCTTTGATAGACTTTGGCTTTCAGAAGTAGACTTATTTTCTGCAGTGTGGATTATTAATTGCTTTCTTCTTCTCAGTCAAAAGGGGGCAAGGGCAAACTGCATTAAGATAAATTCTGAAGTCAGTCCAAGAGTCTGTAAGACATGTTTTCATACTGAAAATACACAAAACTGAGAGAAGTTTTGTGTTATGTGGAAGGAAAGTGGATGACTAGAGGGCTTTTCATTTGTTCCCACTGTTTTTAGTTGTTTAAAATGGCATGGACTAGCTGCTTTCTCTTATTCTGAGAGAAGATGGGAAAATGAATCTAGCTAGGTAACTTTTATCAAGTGCTGTATTCATTATTGTTTCTGTATAGAGTGGATTTTGGAGGACTGAGGTTATTTGTCGTGATCAGTTTTGCTTTATATAACTGTATGCAGATAGACCTTTGGGGACTGCAGCGACTGCATTACGTTAACATTGAGATGCATGATAAATACATTTTTCAGGGGAAGTATGGATTAGAAAGGAATAAATTAACTTGCCAATTTCATAATCGATTGTCTGGTTTTGGATTGCAAAACATGAAAAGTGAGGCTTATGAGAAAGTTAGGTTAGTGCAGAGAAAGTTCCCTTCTAAGTATCCTTAGCAGGATAAGGATTGCTGTCTTCTTTCAAGTCTACAGGAGAAGCTATTATTCGATGTATTGCTGGTTGATAGTTGATGTATTAAACTAATAGATCACATTTGGAAATGCTGTGGAAGTATTTGTTTAGGATGGAACAAATGGGGAGTTGGAACGTGAACTTAAATCTGCTCTGATTAAGAATTCTTAATTGTGTTCATTGTCATATACAACAGCTAGCATCCTCTCTCAGTTTGTTGGTATTAAGCTCATCTCTAAATCAGATCATTGTTTACTAAATGGCCAAGTGTATTTGAGTTTAGCTTTGTTATTAATAAAACTTAACAACATTTTGGAAGTTATCTAAAGAAGTTCTGAGCTAATCCAGTTCGAACCGGTTTTCTCACTTGTCAGTCATATCAGAAAGTAGCATGTAAAAGCAAAACATTTTCTTGCATGGGATAATAAAAGCATTTTAGTCATCAGCTTCACTAAACTAGTCTCGTTTCTGTTTTGAATTCCAAGATGATAGTAAAGAAATATGTTTCCCTTCTTTAATTAGATCAAATCCGTTTTATGAACCAAAATCAAGCCCTGCTTTAATTAAAGTTGGTCCATTGCAAGAACCAGAAAAGAAGATGAAAAGAAAGGCTCCTGAACCACCAAACCTCTTGCCAAAGACAGAGACAAACATGAGTGAGAACGTGTCAGCCATTCCTGCATCGAAAGAGCTTTCTTCTTCTCCAAAGGTAGGATTTTCGTACCTAATTTTTGTCTTTATTATTAACAACGCCTTTATGTGGATTGTGGACATCCTATTTATTTCTGCAGGCCATCATAAAAGCTTTGCTTGGACTTAATAAGGTGTTGGCTCATCTCTATTCAGTTGCTGGTTCATAGGGAGAGAGCAGCAGTAGGAGTTTGTAGTTTTTCTTTAAGGATTTAATGACAACAGTAACAGCAACTGCAGTTTCAATGAAAAGAGTCTTCTAGTAACAAATGCTACCGGACAGCTGGATATACCATTGAGAAGGAAGAAAATCATGTTGAACAATACTTTGTCTTGATCTATTGTAATGTCACTAAGCCTTGCTGCTGTTGAAGAGTCCGTCTCCACATTTCTATCGTAGAGCTGGGTTTTAAGAGCTTAGTACTGAACACTGTTTATTTGCATTAGGATTTGTATATGTTCAATTCCATCGTACATTGAATTAATTAAAAGAAAAAAAAAAAATACGGTCTACTTTCAGTCAGATTAACAGTTTATTAGGAATGTCCAAACTAAGTGTACATATGTATATTGATACTTTACTGTTTCTCAACTAAAATTCTGAATCAACTTCTCTTGAAAGGGACAGTGTGCAGTGTAGGTATTCTAGGATCACAAAAGCCAACTCTGACAATGTGAATTTTAACTCTTAGCCTTTCAGCAGTTGTTCTTATTTAAGCAAGAGTAACATTTAATAGAACATATCAGTGGGACATTTTTAAAAACAAATTTTGTGTGTGCTGACAACTTGTTATCAAGTGCAGGAAGGTGAGAACAGAAGGCATCCCTTCTAGCACAGCACAGTTTATGCATATTGACATTTGTTCTTGTATTGGAGCCTCCATACTTTAAGAGTGGAATGAAACTGCTTGTGATACCTATCACTTCGTTGCTTAATTAGTCAGCTAGATTGCTGACATGTCCTTGTCCCCCCAGGCTCTGATCTTGCTGTCACTTTAGCATTCACTTAGGGTAAAGAGTATGAGACCAGAAATCTAATCTGTGTCTGCTCACGGCAAAACAAAACAGCACAGTAGGGCCACAAGCGTAACTTTCAATATGTAAAACTACCACCAGGGCAATATTTCATCCAAGTATTGCAGTACTGTCATGTACTGCACTGGGATTCGATTCTGTTTGCATGAGATTTTGTAAGAAAAAAACGAAACAAAACATTTTATTTGATTTTTGTTAGAGTGTGGTCTTAAGGTCAAAGCAAAGCAACCGAAGTCAAGCATTCTGGTACTCCCAGCAGAGAGGAGAATGCTGTGGAGAAGATTTTATCATCTCACTTGATGGAGGTTGTATCCCCATTGCTCAGTGTTTGAGAGGGTGTTGGCTTTTTGGTTTGTTTGGGTATTTTTGATTTGGTTTGGTTTTGGTTTTTTTTCAAGATCTGCTTCCAAGGGAATAGCTCTGTGCCTTATTTCATGTTCTCATTGTGATAGAAGAGTGTTTTACTGCTGTGTTCTGCTGTTGTGGTTGTTTTAGATTGTCCAAAAGCTGAAATGTCCAAAAGAAAAGATGCAGAATTAGACCTGCTGAAAAACCAAGTAGCTTCTGCAACTATGTAGGGCGTTCCTTTCCCAGTATTTTGGTGCCTACCTGCTTGCAGCCCATCTCTTTGCCACTGAAGCAACAGCTGAGAGCAGTGAAGCTCCAAGTGCTGAAACTGAACTATTCATTATGGCCATGGGGGAAGATGAAACTTTATGTTGACCTTCTACAGTTCAGGAAAGCTTTAATTTTTTTTACTGGGTTTTCAAAGATGTGAGACCATTAGGGAAGGCCCCAGAGTAGATACAGTGCCTGGGTTTATTACATTACAGCTGGATTGGAAAGTTTCACTCACTGGGCACACCAAGTGCTGCACGGTCACTCATAAATCAGAAAGCTTTTACCGAATCTTTTTTTCTGTGGTTGAATTGGTTTGATCTGAGATGATCTAATAATTGTGGATCAAAAGCACTTTACTTGGAATGTTGCTTGAAATTTGAAAAGTACTGCCATTGAAAAAGAAAAGAAAATTAAACAGTTTCCTCATATCTGAACACAACAGTACTCAGGTAGGACCTGGAGTGTTGACACAAATAGCTTGTTTATTACCCAATAACTGTGGCAGTGTTTAGCACCAGTGAAAAAACTCCTATCAAAGGGCATGGGAACTATATAATCATGAACTTGGCACAAAACTTTATGTAGGGGGAGTAGTCCCATGGGGTAAGTGTAGGTAAAGGGGGAGGTTAAGTAACTGAACTTAGTGATTTGTCCAAGTTACCTGTGCACAGAAAGCCTCTGTATTACAGTAACCAGATCCCAAGTGTTCCAGCATGTTCAATTCCCCATTTGGTTGTCTTCATGGGAAGTGTTTGTGGAGCAGAAATGCTAGCCTATTGAATACAGAAACACAGCATTAATGTTAGGACTTTGGAGGTTAAAGAAAAAGACTCCTAAAATGCTTGTGTACATCTTTGGTAGAGTATCTGTAGTTCATTCTTATCACCTTTGCTGAACGCAAGAAATGAAAATGCTGGTACTAACATCTATTACTAAGTAGAAATTACTCTTGAAAGATTATTTGACACGTGATAGATTCCTACTCAAGATACTTGTTCCAAATACTTGAAATTATGTTTCCCTATTAAAAAAAGCAATTAGTTTTTGAAAACAGTAGTGAAGTTCCTAGGAATTTAAATATCTAGGATTTAAATGTTCCTTGGATTTGAAAGTAGGGCAAGAAAGGGTGAAATTTTCCTAAGTATACACCCAGAAATCAAATCCCTAGGGCATGGCTGAACACCAAATTGCTTTGCTCAGTATTCAACTGCAGTGAGCCTTCCAGCATTGGCATCTGGGATATAGGAAGTCTTCCGCAGAAGTGCAGTTGTGTTTGCTGTTGAAACATCATAGCCTGAATCCAACACTTTACCATTACCCAAGCAGTGGTGGAAGGTGTTTCTTGCCTGAGGGATATCTAACTTCCCACATATGATTTTTTGGTGCATATTTTTTAATATTATAACAGCAGAGTCTGTGGTAATGAGAGTGTAAAGTGAAATGATCAATTTTTAGCAGTCATCAGTCAGATGAATGGACATGTCTCATTTGAGAACAGACTCCAGCTAAACTATCTCTGAATTACAAACGGTTTTCTTCTAAGGGACGATTTGTATGATTTTTTTTTAACAGTTGAATACTATTTCTAGATTTTTTTGGAATCCCATCCACGGTTAATTATCCCTGCTACTCCTGACACCCTGGAAGTCAAATCCCTTTGAGTTCCTTTGTTCAGAGATCTATATTGTACAAGATAATTCTATGTAAGTTTCATTTAAAAGTAAGCAGAAGATGCCAGGAAAACATGTTCTGATCTGGTGGTATCAAAGCATCATGCTAGGTATCCCCAAGATAAAGAGGATACTGCATGGTAGAGTCGTGGGTTGATTAGCTTTCAAGAACTCAACAGTCAGTAAAGATGGAATCTGAGACTAATATGCAGAATCCATCCAGAACATCTCAGTAAATGAAGACTGGAGTGCAGGAGTTTTGTGCTAAGTGCTTCTCTGACAAGAAGTGACAGTGTGAACAGACATGGGCTGGGTTTCAGTCCACAGGATTCTTTTGAATCTGCGTTTGGATGGTTTAGCTGGCTTTTGAGTTACACTTAGTACCTGGTGAAAGCATATACCAACAGGATAGGGTAACTAATAGGCATGTCTGTCATCTTAATGTATAAATCATTTTCATATTTATGAAAGTCACAGTTTTGCTGATAGTCATGAAGACATAGGAATTATTTGGGGGCTTGTAGACAAGAGCTTGTAATGACCTTTTACTGTGTCAGAAAAGAGAAATTCACATTCACATAATAGTTAAAAACCAATAATAATGCTTCTGGTCTTCACTATCCTTAGTTAAGTTCTATTTCTCTTTTTTAAACCAGAATAAATTTTTGTTTGCCCAGCAATAGTCTGCTCTCTCCTGCCAGGCAAACTAGCTGGTTTAAGCTCTAGTGAAATGTGTTCATAGAAAATGTGGCATGCTGTAATCACTAATACAGGATCCTTTTTCTGCATCATGTGTAATAACCCATCTCCATCCAGTATCCTTCGTAATCCATTGTGTGTCTGGGGTGCTTCTGTTCAGAAAGTTGTCTGTCTGATAGGCAGCTTACCCTTCCAACTAGCAAGGGGAGGAGCACCTATGAATTACCTCCTTGGGAAAGGAGCTCTCATGTGCTTTTGAAGGGAACAAGAAGAAATATGTAGTTAAAGGAAGGAAATAGCTCACACAGAAGTGGAGCATAGACTTCAGATGAGTTTAGTGGAAGGGGAGCGAAATAACATGCAGTGGAGTACTAGGTGCTACCCTCCAAGGTCTGAGACATGCTGTTGTTTCTGGACCTTCACTTTTTGTTTGTATTTCAGCATTATCAACCTTACATGACTGAACAGTATGAAGACCTCATATTAAACACAGATGCAGTGATGCTACCAAGCAGAGGAATTACATTAAATTGCAAACAGTAGATTAAGGAGATTACTCATTTTCCCCCTGTATCAGAAGTATTTCATTTATCCATTCACATCAGCACTCCCTGACTTCCTGGAATGTCTTTCTGAATGAGTTTGCTCCTTTCCTGCTTCACGTTAGCTGCAGAAGAATTGTGAAGCTCATTTGCATGAGATCTTTGTCACTTCCTGAGCAGGCAGTTCATCAAGCCCAGGGAAGACCCAGGAGGCAGTGGGCAGAATTTTAAGATTTCTCCTGCCAACAAACTTGAGCAAAAAAGGCGCTCTGAGAAAATCTGCCTTTGCATACAGCTCTAAGACAATTTATCTTTTAATGGGAAAAAAGACAATCCACACATGTAACGTGAACAGAGAGATAGTGAGATAATGTCGAAGCGCAGAAATTAAACTAGAAGCTTTTCAAGTCTTAATAAAAGAGGCTCCCTTTTTTACACCGTACTTAAACAATCTCTTATTACTGTTTGCATGCATTTTAAGTGGTGTTTGTCAGCTTGACCAGTTGTGTCCACTATTAGCTGGTATTTTGATGCAAAGCATGTTAGAAGGCATGCTAGAAAAGGGAGTGAACTGTTCTGTTCACTTCCAGTACAAGTGTGGTATTTTTCCATCTTGCTGAAGGTACAGGCTAACAAATACCTGAACCAATGAACAAGTTAGACTTGGCTAACTAATTGACAGGCATTTATATTTGGTGGGAGTACTGAATATTTACACTCTTCTGTATGTGACCCAAGAGTAGAACCATGATAGGACAGAAAAAAAACATGGGAAAATGTTGTAAAAGCAATTTCTCCCTTCAACATGCAGGCGTGGCTGCACATGAGTAGTATTCATGGCCATAGAGAAGTAAGATCGTTGTCGCAGAGTTGTACAGCAAGGACTTTGCTCTTCAGTGGTTTTGTTCAAACTGGTAAAGGAAGCAGTGTGTTACATGTGGTACTCCATCCGCGAGCAACCACAGATGAGACCAGCAGAAGTGGCAACTTTTTACTACTCATTAAGCCCCAGAGGAACATCCGGATAGCTAAATGCTCTCCAGGAGCAGTGGATATTGTCTTTCTCTCTGTCAGGAATACCTTGGTGCTAAGCTGATCTCTTGAACTAAAGTTTGGACTCTGGTGTTATTCTAAAGATCCAGCTTGATCCAACTATGATAAATTAACAGAGCCACTGACTTGTTGGAAGTGCCATGCGGCTGAAAAAGTACGCGTGAGGTGTGATAAAACAAGCAGCACTCCATGAAGGCTGGCTGCTGGGTGGCTGAGGGCTCAGCAGCAACAGCTTCTGATAATTCAGAGCTGTCTTTGTTGTGGACCTCACTTTTTCTTCAGTTAAATGGATTGCTGCCTCACGAGGATGTCTAGTAAATTAAATGTTTAATCTTCTAGATTAAAATACCGTAAAGATGGACACTGTAGAAGAGCCCTTTGATGAGATTAATGATACCATTGTCAGTTCAAGGTCCAGGGAGTGTGCAGCACATGATGCAAGAGGACAAACAACTAATAATGCGGAAAAAATAGGAATAGGTAGTGCTGTTCAGGGAGGTGGTTCATTGTGCCCTCTTCATGAGGGACAAGTCTAGGGGAGAAGTGTTCTTAAAGATGGTATCAAAATGCAAATATACAAAGGGTGCTAATTAACATTGAATACGTAACCATAATTTTGTAATATCCCAACTTGTGATCCCTTGATCTGTCAACTCGAAGTGCTGCTGCTTCAGTATTTCGGAGTTTCTTCATTATGTCTTTAGTAGTAGTGGGCATGCAGAAACCAGGTCTCCAGGGCTGTCCTAGAAAAATCTTTTTAATTGCAGATTAATATACATAATTCTGAGGATGGTAAACACACGGCTCCTTCTGCAATTTTCATAATTGCTATTTAAGGTAGCTCTGCCTTATTGGAGCAGTGTGGCTCCTATTGAAGTGGACTGCTAATGCCTGCAGTAATTCTGGATTGGACAAGTTAGAAGTTCTACTAAATGTCTGTGCAAATGATGCTTGGTAATTTAACTAATGTTATGATATTCAGAGCCTCACTTTCATAGTTTTAGATTTAACTTGTACTATAAATCATAGTGCTCAGATTTGTCATCTTAATAATATATTATTTTACCTTTTGTGAAAAGGCATGGTCTTTTAGATATGCAATGGCGACAGTTCTGTATGCCTTATTTCATCTTGGAAATGTGAGACTGCATACCATTCTATGGGAAGAAAATCCATCTCTGGCCTTTGAAGGCAACTGGAAAAGCCAAGAAGCACAGAGCATGCTGCATGCTGAAGCAAAGGGGAGTGTTGTTTCTTTGTGTCAGTAAAACACCAGCACCAGTGTGTGTAGGTGTAACAAAAGTACCGCTTCCATATTTTATTCAAAAAAACAACACTAAGGCTAGAATTTCCTCAGTGTTTCCTATGTAAATATGGGATTGCCTTGTAAGTATAGGCTGAGTTATATAAACATCTGAACTTCTTGAATGAGTGTCACTTGCCCAGCAATCTACCTTGCTAACAAGTGCAAGGTTGATCAAATGAGAGAAAGATCTTTATCCAGGAGCTGCTCCAGGGCTGCTGAAGTCAGAGGACAGCGTGGAGCTGCATCAAGGGAGGGTCTGGGGATAGGGAAAGGCTCTGCCCTAGAGGGCAGTGAGCACAGCCCCAGTGATGGAGCTCAGGGAGCATTGGGAGCTCTCAGCCATTGGGTTTGGGTGATGCTGTGTGGAGCCCAGGGTTGGGGTCAGTGATCCTATCCTTATCCTTTCCAACTCAGGATATTCGGATAAGAAAATTGCGAGCTGCAGGGAGCATTCAAGTTTCTCAGGCTCTCATGCTCCTAAACACCAGTGCTTTCATGGCACTGTTGTGTCTTGCAGGGCGTAAGCTGGTTTAGGTACAAGTGCCATTGCCCAGACTGAAGCATTTGAAAAACAGCTCTAAGTAAAACCTGGGCTAGCTTCTGGGATATGTAATCTGAAAATCCTTATCCGCGATGAAGGTCTTTTATTATGCTTTAAACTATTTACCTTCTCTCCTGCGGCGGGAGGGAGCTGCAGGGCCAGCTCATGGCGTAGGTACTGGAGGATAACCACCTGTCTGCCATTCATCGTAACCTTTTCAAAGGATGGGGAAGGCTTTGATTCGCATGCTTGGCTTCACAGACTATTACTCGTGTTTTGTTGAAGCTTTGCTTTCTAAAAAGCAAAAAGAAAGAAGAAATGCTTCTCCTCAAGTAAGACGTTTTTTAAATTACCATCAAAACCAAAATCTTCAAGATCATAACAAAAAAACGATGAAACTTACTCTTTCTCTGTAGTGATTTTATACCTGAACCTCAGACTTAAGAAACAGTGTAGCACAACTTCTAAATAGAAAACTTGATTCTTTCCTGTGTTACCTTGCAGATTAATGAGGAGCTAAATACAGCTGGACTGAGCTGATGTTGCTGTAGCATTTAACTATCAGCTATTACATCAGACTTTGTAACAGTCCGAAACAACCCCACAGTAATCTTCAGTAGGCTCTAAACCGTGTCAGGCCCTCAGCAAAGCTTTCTGTTAAGGAACTGAGCTAACAATAGCCTGTTTTCTCTGGTTGCCTGAAGGGTGGGTTTGGTTCATCTTGGCTGGCAAGCAACTCAACTTGGAAATAAGCATGCATGAATAAATATTCCTTTGCTTCTGTCATGATGAGTTATGGACATATTACAAAAACAATTATCTCCAGTTCATAAATCAGTCTGATAGTTAACTTTGGTTTAGTTACTAATTCACTGTTCCTGCTAATCTTTCTTTGGTTTGGTCAGATACTTATCCATAAGAATAAATCATAGTTACGTGCCATTTAATTTCTTTGTTGATATGGAAGAAAAGTGAGTCTAAAAGCAAGATTGACAGCTCCTGTGAACAAATCTACAGTGCAGTGGTGGCCCTGAAATAAAGTGTTAGCATTATTATATACCCTGCTTCATAAAAGTCAGAAATTTTGCCTCATTTATTTAAAGTAGTAACCGTGGTTAGTTCTTGGCTGCCTGGTTAATTAAATAGCATTGATTTGTGAAGCTGAGTGTACTGAAAAGTGAAAACCAGCAGAAACAGAGAAGCCTAATATGCCAGAAGCTAAGCCCTAGGGAGTGTGACACAGTCCAATATTACACATACATGTTGTACACAGACTCACAAGCAAATACGAGGTATGTGCAAATCTTCTTAAGTAGAGAGAATCAAGCCACTTAGAAGAAAACCGTTGTATTTCTCAGGTGCTAGGAGGAATATGTTACCAATTCATATTGCAACACAGCCGGGAGGACTGGGAGCCTGCATAATAAACCAAGCACTTCTGAGATAGTGCCGGCACACTAGCTGCATGTTCTACAACAGCATTTTTTAGCCATGTTCAACAGTGTGCTTGCTATCGCTCCTCCATTTGTTGAATTCAGGATGACCTTTGCATGAATAAAGTCAAATAGGATTAAGGCAGGAATTTTCAACAATGGGAAAGAGCAACAGATGTAGCCGACTTTGAACGTGGGAGGATTGTTGATGCACAGTTGCCTAAAGGGAGTGACTGTGATGACAAAAAAAATGGGGAGAAAAAAACAACTCCTAAAAAAAAAAAAAACATTAACTGAATAAAAGAAAAGAAAATAGATAAAAAACAATCTGAAGGAACTGAGTGAATGGGGTTTTACTGAAGTCACACTTTCAAATATTTTTGTACTCCCTCAGAAGAACTGTGTGTTCTCTGTGACTATCACTGTATGTGCTATCTAAGAGCTTTGTGCATAACGTATTTTTGATCCATGTTTATTGATCCATGTTATTTTAATGTACGTAGATGGAATATGGAGAGAAGAAGATGACGTTTCTCTGGAGAAATAGTCATTTGAATACCAAATCCAAATCCTAATATTTTTTTTTAATTTGATTTATCCTATGCAGAAGTATATAGATTGATCTCACAATGAACACAGTGCAAGCACTCTATATAGAGGCTCTTAGAGAAAGAAAGAAAAGGTTGTAACACAAAGCAAGAACTCTTGCTGATACATCTGAAACAGTTGTGTATTTTATGTATTCTATTAGATAAACTGAGTTTGTTTCTCAAAAAAGGATGTGTTTTTTCTTGTTAAGAGTTACTGAAATGTTTTTGTACTTTTATGGAAGGATTTGGTTAACTTTTTTTTTTTTTAAATACAACTGATTATTTGAAACTCACTTTGTTTCATTGTTAACAAGAGCTATTTTGTAGTTTAGTAGATAGTGTTAATCCCTAAATGATGCTTCATAGCCTGTAGTAATGAATAATGCACAAATTTTAAATATACTTCATATATAATTCAGACAAATCAGCTTTGAAAAGCATGCATGGGAAAAGCTTTGAAAGTGTGAATGAAATCGTGCGCTAGCTCAATGAAGAGACCTTAAAGGAGTTCACTAGAAACTGAAGTAATTAAGGAAATCCCGTTGTAAATGTTACCAAAAATACTGGTTGCCTTAATATATTAGAAAAACAACTGTGATGTTTAAGAGCTTGATGAAAACACCCACTGATTAGATACCTACATTACTGCCTGCAGAAAAATCATTTGGATTCAGAGGATGTAGAATGGTAAAGCACCTCCTAACGCAGCTTATTCTTCTCTGTTCATACTCTCCTTTAAAGCAGGGCTACCCTCTAGCTGACAGCATGCCATTGTGAGCTCAGCAATCATAACAGACATCTTGTCCTCAATAGAGGAGTCTTCCAGCAGATACTAAAAAAATGAGAGTAAAAAATTTGTAATCTGGCACTGATTATCTTGAAGATCATGGCTCCAAGTGTCAGAGGCTTCATTGGCAGTTTTTGTTGCCTCAGTGAAGATACTGCAACACTTAATTCTAGGACTAGGAACTACTTCGTATACATGACTAACATCTCCAGCACCAAGAGCACATATATCTGCTATTTGGATCAAGTGGATTCTTGCCCACTGTGGCTGTAGAAAGTGTCTTTTCTTTCCCTGTGGGCTCGCTGTAGAGGCAAACATGAAGCACACAGATGTGTCCGTAACTGCTGACCCTGACTGTGCATGCATAGTTGCATGAAGGGTTCTCACATTCATCAGAGCAAAAAGGTAGAAGTAAATCCTGAACGAACAGGTTGGCAGTGACTGTTGGACACCTGGATTTTTGTACGTGCTCATGAGACTTAATGCAGAGTCCACTGGAGGCACTGAGAAACTGAAGACCTTAGCTGGTCCTGAATCAAGTTCCTGGGTGGTGAAATCTCACCTGAGTTCATGTGAGTATGAACTGGGGTAAGGTGAGTAGAGCAGTTTCTAGTTCCTTCATTGTCTTTTTCATCTTTAAAGGGTGATGGATGCATGAGTCAGGGTATAGTCTCTATCTTTGGTGGGCCGAACATGATTTCTGTTCTCTCTTGCTTTCGTCATCAGCATCTCTGAGACAAGTATGTCTCTGTGCTTTACTTTGCATCTTCTTGTGATCTTTCACAAGGGTAATGTTTACTGGCTGACTTCAGTGTAGGTGGATCTTTGAAACCCAACTTAGCCAATCACACATTGAAAGTATCCTGAAATATTACAGCATCTGAAATATTTAGAGACAAAAATATCCTAATATTTCTGCATTCATCGTATTTTTTTCAGTTACCTACGTCATACTTTATGTTTCTAAAGTTGTATGAAAACCATTTTTACTTACAGAACAGAACGTGTTTCTCTTGTTTCAAATGATCTTAATCCTTTGTGCCCATCAGGACACACACCCCAAGATGTGGATGTGTATTTTTCTTAGTGTGTACATGCAGTTGGTGTCAATACATTGTTACTGTAAGAAGAATGGCTATTGGTTACATACAAGGATATTTGTTATATATACCTTTGCTATCTGTGTGCAAACTTTCTAAGAAGTGAATTCAGATAGAAATTTCATGCAGATGCATTAGCAGGTCACGAGGGAAGAGTTTTGTCCTAGAATCTGTTTAATTACTGCACCATGTTAAATAACTGGGCGACCTCTTGTCATAAAGGTGCTGAAGTACTCCCAAGAACTCCCCCAAAAACATCGGTTTTGTCACTTGGAAGTTGTACTGAAGATCTGATGCATTTCTAAAGTGCCCCTATGGCACTCTGTGCTATGATAGATATAGTCTGTCATGATTTTCATTCACAGCAAGGACTCAGTAACGTAAGGTGACTTTCTCCTTTGGTTAGAGACAACAGAGTGTAGGCCAAAACCAAATCAAAAGGGTATAAAACTGTGGCAAACTTCAGTGCTCAGACTCTTGTAACTGTCACCTCATCCCTTCTATTGTCAGTTAAAATACTAAAGGAATATTGCCATTATTATTTAAATAAATAAATAAGGAAAATAAATGCTTTTGAGGATTTCCCAAAGGAAAGAGTATTCTCTTCAAATGCTGTTTTTGTTTTTACTTTTTCCCTAGCAACAATACTAGGCTTTAACAGCAACAACAACAAAAAAAGGCTTTTACAGATATATTTTTTGCTTGCTAAAGATAGGTTTTACTTTTGCAAGTTCTCTTTTTACATAATTTAAATGTAGAAACAGAATGTGACATAGGTTTGAGTAACAGAAAATAGCTACAAAATAATTGCGAGGAGAGCTTTGAAGTTTCTGGGCTTTTCTTCCATGTTTGTTCTCCTTGGACACATTGTCGATCTATTTACAAATAACTTTTTCATGACTACAAACAGAATCAATTTTTTTTTTTTTCATGAGTATTCAGAGTCCGAAGTCCTATACAACAAAGGGGAGTAGTGATACGTTCAGGACATGAAATGATTTGCATCACTGCACCTTAATCCTTTTAGAAAGGATGTTTCTATTTCCTAATTTTAATTTTGTTTTTGGGGGAGCCAAGTGCTGTGACTAGTCCCCAGACTAATGAAATGTTTTGCTCCAAATTCATAGTGCTGTGTACTTTTTGGTGTGCAGATAACATGCAGTGTACTCTTCATCACCACTTTGCTCTCTTTCACTGTGTCTGGGACAGTTGCTTTACCAGTATTTTGTACCCAGTACAGTGGAAAAGTAGAAAAAATAATGGCCATACACTGCACACCATTGGATGTCTGTGTTTGGAACGGATGTTAGCAGTTTCACCTCCTCTTGTCCCTTTGGCTTCCAGGTTTTCTTACTGTATTGAAACAGGGAAGATGTGTTCATATTTACTGAATCAAAGCGGGGTAAGAGGAAGATCAAATCCTCTGTGATTTCGTTTTCTGTTTTGTCCTCTTCAGTGGGAGGATTCCCTCAGAAACTGTTCAGCAAGATCAACTCTGACTCTAAAAACAACCCACATTGGTTTGGATTAGGCCCCAGCAGCATGTCCCCTCTGGCCTCTCCTCGTCCTTCCATTGGTTGCAGCCACTTCTCTTACACCAGTCTGGGGCACAGGAGCTCTCTGAAGCGCTCCAGAGTGCGTGGGCAGGGGCAGCATCCCCTCTGGCAGCATGCAGCATTCCTGCCAGCTNAGGCTTTTACAGATATATTTTTTGCTTGCTAAAGATAGGTTTTACTTTTGCAAGTTCTCTTTTTACATAATTTAAATGTAGAAACAGAATGTGACATAGGTTTGAGTAACAGAAAATAACTACAAAATAATTGCGAGGAGAGCTTTGAAGTTTCTGGGCTTTTCTTCCATGTTTGTTCTCCTTGGACACATTGTCGATCTATTTACAAATAACTTTTTCATGACTACAAACAGAATCAATTTTTTTTTTTTTCATGAGTATTCAGAGTCCGAAGTCCTATACAACAAAGGGGAGTAGTGATACGTTCAGGACATGAAATGATTTGCATCACTGCACCTTAATCCTTTTAGAAAGGATGTTTCTATTTCCTAATTTTAATTTTGTTTTTGGGGGAGCCAAGTGCTGTGACTAGTCCCCAGACTAATGAAATGTTTTGCTCCAAATTCATAGTGCTGTGTACTTTTTGGTGTGCAGATAACATGCAGTGTACTCTTCATCACCACTTTGCTCTCTTTCACTGTGTCTGGGACAGTTGCTTTACCAGTATTTTGTACCCAGTACAGTGGAAAAGTAGAAAAAATAATGGCCATACACTGCACACCATTGGATGTCTGTGTTTGGAACGGATGTTAGCAGTTTCACCTCCTCTTGTCCCTTTGGCTTCCAGGTTTTCTTACTGTATTGAAACAGGGAAGATGTGTTCATATTTACTGAATCAAAGCGGGGTAAGAGGAAGATCAAATCCTCTGTGATTTCGTTTTCTGTTTTGTCCTCTTCAGTGGGAGGATTCCCTCAGAAACTGTTCAGCAAGATCAACTCTGACTCTAAAAACAACCCACATTGGTTTGGATTAGGCCCCAGCAGCATGTCCCCTCTGGCCTCTCCTCGTCCTTCCATTGGTTGCAGCCACTTCTCTTACACCAGTCTGGGGCACAGGAGCTCTCTGAAGCGCTCCAGAGTGCGTGGGCAGGGGCAGCATCCCCTCTGGCAGCATGCAGCATTCCTGCCAGCTGCAGAAGGAGCCCTGGCGACGGCTCCTCCCCAGCCAGCCTCCTCCTGGGAGCCCACTGCCCTCCCCTTCTGCCCTGCAGACAAGCAGGAGGCAGCAGAAGGCTTCACATGCAGCAGGGCTGGGAAACAGGAGCAGCGCTCGCAGTGCCAAGGCTTTGTAAAACAGATCGTAAAGAATCATTGCAAAAGGACTTTGCAAAAGTGTTTACATATACTCAGAGACTTTGAGAATATAACTCATTGAGAAACTGAACTAAGACTGAAAATAGCATGTGTGTGATGCATTTATCAATACACTGTTCTTCGACTAGTGCTTCTGGTTGAGTGGTCCGTACATTATATTGCAGCTGCTGACAGAACTGCTCTTTGAACTGCTCCCCTGAGGAGCTCTAAAGGTGAGGTGGGTACAATTCAAGTGATGTCTGTCTGTGTGTTTCCTAGTCTTGTCCTGGGTCATGTTCCAGCTGCAGACTGCTACCTAGCAATCTCCAGAGCCCACATTTTAAGATGACGAATCCTAGAGATACCTTTAAATATTATTTCAAAGTTCATCTGACTAGTTAAGTGATCCCCAGTATTAGAACAAATTTCGTAGTATCTACCGGAACCTTATTTAGAGCTGTAGCAACAAAGTGAAAAATCTGCTGGCTTCTGTGCCTTCCCAGAAGTTCAGAACTCACAGCTAGCTCATCGTGTTACCAAAGCTTACATACACCTTTGCTTTCCTTTATTCTCCCCATTTCAACAATTGTCATAATCATTTCATCTCTTGTTATGCAATTAGAATGTTGCTACACATTTATTAGCAAACTTACTGTCAGACTAGTAGTAATGCCCTAATTTACACTTCCCAAAGCATGGAAATTCCCCTGTAAGGCTCCCTTCTTTTCACTCCTCCACTTATCCCGAGGTGCTCGTGCAGTGAAAAGTATTGCAGGAGGCTGAGATGTGTGAATGATAAGTGCCCTGCACATTGCAACACCTGGACGTGATCAGACTTGCTAAGGATGATGTACAAGACTTCAGCCTGAGTTTTCTGCATTCGTGCTGGCATTCGGCCAAAGCCTTTCCCCCTGTATCTCCTCAGGGTTGCCTGATGGATCTCAGTGCACCCCCCAGCCCAAAGGAGAGCTGCCACTGCCTTTCCCAGTGCCCCTCTGGTAGCACTGGTGCTCCTTCTTGGAAGGCTGTGGTCCACATCCAGGCGTTTCCTTGTTCTGCCTGCAGATGAGTGTTTGGGATCGCTAACAGCTCATACCAGAAGCATGCTAAGCATTGCATCATCCAGGGACCAATTTGAGAGCCTTTCTTTCACGAGTGCTTAATTTTATTTAACCTAACCACAGAAATTAAGTCCAAAGGACACTTAAAATGTAATGCTTCCTTCCTTTCATACGCTGTCAGTTCAAAGGCATAACATCTCTTAAGAATCTTAATCCAGTGGATATTAATGTCCTAGGGATCCAGTGATATCGTCTGTCTTGTCACTGTGGAGTTGATGATAGTTAAATGGATTCGTGATTTGAATAGCGTTGAAGGATTGGTGAATCATGAATCCAGCCCTGCTGCTGCCCTGGTCCTTGCCGTAGAAGTGCCCTCTCAAGTTGTCTGTTCAGGGGCTGGCAGCACTGCACAGCACTCACCATGTGGCACTTGTTACATACATGCAGTAGGACAATGTGCTAAAAGCCCTTTCAGGTCCCTTCTGTTGCCACATCCTAACAGTACACTCGGACTTTCTTCTCTGTTTATGAGCTGCAAAATGTGTTCTTTGAAGTCAAAATAAGCTTTCACTGCAGCTTGTGTCAAAGCTTTCAGTAGTGTTATCTTCAGCATGTAATATTTGGGTCAGAGTGATTATTTTCTTATTGGTCTGACAATATAGTTTTAATTTTGGGGATTTGAAACAGGAAAAGCAAATAGCTGCTGAACAAACCCTGTGTTTCCAAATATGAGGCAAATTTTTAAAATGATGAAGTGCTGTCTTGAATTATGAATAAAATGTCTATCTCTGCAGACAGTCCATGAGCCCATATTTCATTCAGAATTTTACGAGTTATGTGCTGGGGATCACTGAGGAGTTTTACATGTGTAAAAATGAAGCACAGGAGAACTGACTGCTGTGTATTGCTGTAACACCCCTAGAACATGGCTAACGCCCAATTACTGCGTGCTTAGACTTGGATGGTAATTACAATTGAGCTGTAAAATATTTTGACAGTTTCCAACTGTTGTGTGGTTATTAGCCAGACATCATATGGGACTGAAGCGCAGTGATTTGATTTGTTTTCTATAAAGATCTGCTTAAATGCAAGCTTCCAAAATAAACACATCGCGTAAAGTGTTAATCAGAAGCAGCATTTAATTATTTGCAGCTTTTGTTGACTTCTGCAGGAGAGAATTCCTGTTTTGTGAAGATTTTCACTTCCTAAATGAGACTTGCCATACCTTTATGCTTCAGCTTTTCATTTACAAGCTTTTACTTGTTGAGTGCTAAAAGCATAACCACACCAAATTTAATTTGTAGCATGAAAATGATGTGTGTATTTTTCAAGAGGATAGATTTGCCAGTGTTCAAGCTAGAAAAGCTCATGTTAATTATGTATTATAAATCAAAAAGGATATTTTCTTTTAGCATGCATTTCTCCTTTTAGCTGCGCAGGTCCTGGCAATTAGCAAACTTGGAGAGTGTAAGAATTCCTGGAAAAATACAGGTTAAGCCAAGTGGCACTTGAATCACTGCTACTTTTAAATGTATTTTTATTTTGAAATGAAACTAATAAAGCAAACAAATTCAAAGGGCATGCAAATTAAGCTCCAAATCGTGCCAGTCTCGTTATGCTCATTAAGCTATTGAATCCTTGAGTAGTGGCTGTTATTCCATGGAGGCTATTCACAGAATAAGGTGCTATTCAGCAAGGTAAAGATAGCTATCTGCCTTCACACTGCTTCAGTAATGCTTGTTCCTTTGGGCAACTAAAACGAGAATATTCACTTATTCACATCTGCCATTCCTTTGTTTTTCATCCATTTTTTAATGATATTTGTTTGGTTTCATATGGCTTTTATGAAAGGTATGAAGGAAGCATTCTGTTTGCAGCAACAGAAGAATTTTTCTGGTGCTATCATCTTGATTTCTGTGTAAAAAAGGAAAAAAAAGGAAAAACAGAAGCTAAATTGCCGAACTGTGACATCTCTGCTGTGTCTGAAGGCCATGTCCAACTGATTCTGTTTCCATTGGATCTATTCATTGCCTAAATACCTGATTTCACCAAACTGTAATCAGGTGAGGAGGTAGCTTACTGACTGCTGTCCTGGGTTTGACCTGAGCTATAATCCTGCGGATAAAATAGTCTTTCTAATGCACGCTAGGTTTTAAAGTGTTTTTGTGAGTCACTGCAAGAATGTTGTGAATGGGAGACAGCCTTCGTTCTTGGAGAGGAGAAGTCAGAGTGGCAGGGTTGTGCTTCTCCTGCAACCTGTCTCTTGGGCTGCTGCAAGGGAGCCCAACTCCATCCTCTGCACAAGAGCTCACTGGGAGCAGAGGCTGCTCTGGAGACTGCTGAAACTAGCTGAGATATACCTTGAAGGTAGGACTGAAACACATCTTAGGGTTGCTCTATGCTTTTGCTTGGCCAACAGCAAGCTCAGCTTTAGAAAAGCAAAGATTTGTTTTGCTGTTGTTAACAGCCATCCAGTAATAATGCATCCCTGGCTTTCCAAGGTAGTCTGTGCGAGTGCCTCATTGTAACATCTTACACGTTGCTCCTCCTAATGTCAGACCTGTTGCAATGAGAGCCTGTCAATTCCTTTTGGGTAAACACTGTCATGGGGGACAGAGGGCTTGCTTTCTTCTCCAGACTCTTATATGCTTGGAGACTTACTGCATTCCTCTCCTGTATCTTTTTTTTTTTTTTTTTAGAATAAATGAAGTAAATTTGCTCCAGCTTTCTTCAAAGGTTTTTTTCTTCCCCTAATCTTTCTTTGGGCTTATCTTCCTTATACCATGTCACTGAGAACTAAACATAAAATTTCAGCTGCGGCTTTATTGATGCTGAAGTGGAGTGGGAGAGGCAGTACATGTCTTGCAAGCTTTATTCCTGTCTGTACATCTCAGCGTGATGTTTGTCTTTTTCACAACAACCTGATGTTGTTGACTTATGTTCAGCTTGAATACACTGTTTCCCCCACATCCTTTTGTGAAGAGCTGTTACCTAACCAGTTCTTCCTCATCCTGCATTTATGTAAATGATTGCTCCTTCCTATGTTGTACTTGTGCCTATTGAATTTCATCTTGGGTTTTTTTTTTCTTTCAGACCTTTTCTCCTTTGTATATGCTCAGAGTTCTTTTACTGTGTTTGAAGTCCATTCCAGCTTCATGCCTAGTTTGTCATCCATCTTTTTAATTCAAACTTTTAACACAGAGCCCAAGAAATGTGCTTGTAGAATCTCTTTTAATGCATAATTCCAAAAATCATTTCAAATATAATTTTTCAGTCTGTTTTGCAGTGCAAGTCTCATTAAGGCTGCTATGAGAACACCCTGAGTGACAGTAAAAAGGCTTCCCTACAGCCGTAGTGCTGTCCCTGCTGCTGCTCTCCTCCTGCTTGCCTGCTACAGAACGAAATCAGGCTGGTTGTCACCATTTGTTGATGACAAATTGATGTTCATTCCTCATCTCCTTTTTAACTTTCACGTAGTAATAAGCAACTGTTTGTTCCACCTCTTTTTCATGGGCTTGTTTGCACTTTTCAAATTCTTTTTTTTTTTTCTTTTTATGCTTTTAAAGATCGGGTGGGAACATCATATTTTCCTACTCATCTGGTTTACTCGCCTTCTTCACGTTTTCAGATTGCTGATTGATTTCAGATGCCGGTTCAGATCGGCTCTTCCAGTACCCTGAGATTACGTTAAACATGTCCAGCTGATCTGAAGGCTTCTGCCTTATCTAAATTGTTCCCACACCTGGCTGAAACCTGACCTTTTTGTGGCCAATATTAGCAGTGCTAGTTTCCAACTTGCAGCTGACTTGTAGAATAAAGGCTGATGAAGAAAATAGGAAGGCATTGAGCAGTTCAGATGGCTCTGTATCGTCTCAGCCTAGCTCCTCCTTGCCACTGAGTGGTGAAGCAACATTTTAATTAACGTCTTGTTATTGTTTGTATGGAGTGGGCTGCTAACACAGGAGTTTAGCTAGGCTGAAGCTGATCTGTTTCTGTTAGGCTCCCATTCACTTCTTGCTACCCTAAGGAGCTAATAGCCATGTTCATGTCTGGTCTAAGCTCATGGACACCAGCGTCTCATGCAAGGTGGTACAAGGTTTTATTCCCACCCTCAGTTAAGGAGCATTGCCCAGACTTTGGAGGTGCTACAGGTGTCATCAGAACCAAACTTAAAAACACCAAGTGCTCCATGTCTCCCTGCACAGGGGTTGTTCTCTTCTGCTAGTGCAACACTTGTGCAAATTTGCCATGTGGTGTGTTCTCAAGCAAAAGTTTCTCGTAGGCAGAGTCTAATGCTGCCATAAATCTACCCAGGGCTCTGCGTTAATACAGACAATGCAGTAGATTTACAAAATAGGTACCTGTAATTTTCGGTGGAGAAACGTCGCTGTAATGATACAACAGGAGGAGGTTGCCTGAAAAAACAATGTCTTGAAGTGTTTGGAAGAGTAGAATGACTTGCGTTTGTTTAGTGGCTCCTGTTAAAAGAAAAAAACCAGCAGAAATTCCTGCAAAAGCAGCAAGAGTTCACGGTTTTTAGGAAGAATTGGCAGTGACTATCATTTTTAGTTTGCCTTGTGCTTTCTTTTAGAAGAAATTCTTGTGACCTTTTCTGACAAGCTCTAACACTTCCATTGTTCGCTGCAGGCCTTTGAAATGTGGCAGAGATAGCCTTGGGCCCAGGGAGGTGCGTTTTGCTAGTTCAGTTCCCATTTAACAAAGTTAAAAGCTTTGAAAATTGCTATTCCTCATCTGTGGTTTGAGTTGCTTAATTCTGGCAAGCTGCCCAAACCCCTGAACCTTCCCATCGTGGCCGAGTGCCAGGGATTGTGAGCCGGCAGCATCCTGGTGGCTCCGCTGGCTCTCAGCACACACTGCAGGGAAGCAGTGCTCTGGGGAAAGGGAGTTGGGCAGAGGGAAACTGCCCATCTCCTAGGAGCAGAAAAATGGGGCCCTGTCCCTGCATGTAAGCACTTCATACTGTTAGGTTACGCGTGAGTGTGGGCAGCAGAGAAAGCTTAGCGTTTGCTTCTGCTTAGTGCAGTGAATTATATACCTTTTCCTGGTTGTGTTTTAATTGAAAATACTTTGTTCAGGACAAAGATTATGCAACCTCAGGGAAGAGAAAGCAGCCAGGACTCAACTCATCCTTTTATTAGACCTGAAGCCAAGGAGGTGCTCTCTTGGACGTTTTTTTTCTTGGCTGTGCTGACCATCAGGTGAAATGACTTGCAGACAAGTAACCGAGTCCATTATGTTGTCTCAGGTTAGTTTCTCCTTTACCAACTCATTAACATAATCTTCTCCTTGCCCTTGGCAAATATATTTCTGGCTTTTCAACCTGGTGAGTGAGCTACCCTCCCTTCCCATGTGGTGCTGCTTCTGTCGGCAAGGAGCATCCACAACAGCAGGTGGTCATCGATGGTTATTCAGCTTCAGATAAATTGTCTGTCTTGTTCTTAATGAGTTCCCACCAGCAGACAGGCTCTGTGTGCTGTTGCCCAAGTGAGGAAATTGTCCGGTAGTCGGTGTGTTGTGGCTTGTGGTTCTGAAGGTTTAGAGTTCAGTTCCTGAATGCTTGCTTTTCTTTCATCCTTTTAATCCCCAGCAATAAAAACTGAACCAAAACAAAGCTCTAATGTTAAAGATTACACTAAGAAAATACATTAGTAGGCAAAGTAAAGGCTGAAAGAGGGTTACCAGACAGTTAGAAAAATTACAAAATATGTAGCAGGTATGAATAGCGAGATTGAAGGTGGCCTGTTACTGCAGTGTCTCCTATTTTTGTGTCCTCTATGACTGTAGTTTGTACACAGGTACAGATTTTAGTTGTATGACTGCATTTCATGACTTTCTGCTAGTCCACGTCCACAGTCAGTGCCTGGACCAAAATAACCAGACTAGAAGAGGCAGCTGTCTGTGTGTGGGGCTGCCATGTAGTTCTTTGTGCAGACTGGAAGGAGTGTGAAGAAGGACCACTGCTTCATTGTGCAGGTGTTGCTTGTCTGGGGTGCTGTGGATGTGTACACCAGGTTCACGCTTGGTGGCATCTTTGAGTTCTTAGGATAACTGATTCACTTTACTGGCTCAGGGAAGTTATTTAATTCAGGCTGCTTCCTTATTTGTAAAATGCCAATTGTGAGCCTCTATTGTGTCAGTAAATTCACTTACGCATTGTGCAGCACCCTAATGCTGTATGATGGGTATCTACTGGAGATCACAGGGAAGCTGTGGAATTCTATTTTTTTATACAGTTTGTACCACACTTCTTAAATGAAGCTTAGCGCCATGCACTGTAAATGAACAACGATATGAAATAATGAGCATCAGCTTTTGACCTTGAGCAGTGGTGGCTAGGGATCGTGTGAGAAGAAATGACAGTGATGATTAGAATCAAAAATACCATCATAATGTTTGTTTGTGGGGTTGGACAAGTAAAAAGTTATGTTGATCAAACTAACCCAAGCATGAGGGACAGGCTGGGACCAGAAGTGATGGCATGTTGAAGGATAGCCATTATTTGTATGATTCAGTCATGAACAGTGCAAACTGTGCGAGTGTAGAAGGAAGAATGACAAATAGTGGGGAGCTGGGGCTGTACAGGAGAGGGAATACAGTTGTGGGATCCCGGGCTGGCTGTGCTTTGTGGTGACATGCGTTACCTTCACTGGTTCTCCTGTGGGTCCAAAGTACTCACGTAAACACAATGTAATTCAGCTTTTGGCAGGATCATCCTCCTCCAGCTAAAAGCATTGTTGTCTGCAGAATTATATTTGTTCCATATTCTGGCATTTTAGGTAACTTGCGCTTTTTGCTGCTTTCCTTTTCTTGTCCCAAGTAGAATTTGGAAAAGCTTGTTCCAACCTCCTGGCCACCAAAACATGTAAGAGACAGCTGAAACCCTTAGGGTGAACTAGTTCCACCTCCCAGATAAACAGCAGACGTGAGGCTTGTCCCAGGGATTTCACCTTCCTTCCTACTTGGCCAAACTTGCAAAAGGTTTTAAAAGCTTTTAAAAGTTGATATTTTGTTGTATATCTGCAATAGCTGTGGGCACAATGAGAAGAATGAGGAAGGCATAGTTTTGGGTGAGGAGTGATGGATAGCAGAACTAACATTTCTTTCTGGGAAGCATGCTTGCACCATCCTCACCAGAGGAAAAGAGCAATGCTGCTTGAATTCTGTTGTGTCACTAAATGCCTTCATAATGTTATGGTGAATTGCTACTTAAAAAGCAAGTAGACAAATAACTAAATGAATAATGGTTTAGTAGAACTGGGTCATGAGGATGTTTTTCCATCTTAGGAATAAAACAGAAAGCAATTGTATTCCATCTGTGCAGACTTCCATCTTCCTTTTCTGTCCTGTTATGTGATAAAAATTGGCTTTTGACTTAAGCCTGTACTTTTCCAATCTCACAGGTTCTATTAAATGAGACATATCCAATTTTGGGGTACTAGAGATCTTAGCAATGCCTGTGGGTAGAGCTCCACATTGGCTGAAAAATAAAATTCTAGAGTATCACCCTGATGATGATGATGCATGATAAATGATCTGCTAGACTGACACATATTGGATTGACTTTGGTCTGTCACACCTGGTGACATTTTTCAGACCACGTCTCAGTTCAGCTGAGTTTCTGAACCTTCTTTTGCATCGGGCTGTATGTCCCACCTGGCTGTGGATTCGTTCATTTACTCTATCTTGCATTTTAGTGGTTTCACAACATTCAGTGAGCTGGTTGGCACCGCAGCTTTGATAGGGACGAGGGAAAATCCCTTTTGCTTTTCCTCAGTCAAGTAAGTCAGGGACTGTTGCCTGCACTTGCTCCTCGAGGAACACAACTTGCTTGCTGATTGTTTGCAGGTCTTCCTCCTCTGACTTTTAACCCTATCTCGATATTGGCCTCCCTCCTCCTGCAGATAATTACCTTTCCTCTGTAGAGAGCAGTGTATGTTAATACAAAAGCCAAAGCACACGAGCCTTCCACCCAGATTCCCACAGCTCCTACGTCCTTTTCCCTTGCTCCTCTCCATGGCTACTCCTGGCCCCTTTCCCTTCCAGTGCTGGCTCCGTGGCCCTGAGTTCCTTTTGCTGGTTCTCACCGTGGGTTTCTTGCCAAGCAGCAGTGCACCTGGTGCTGCAGCAAAAGAGTTATTTAAACAGTTGGGAATGTAGAAATGCAGCCTAATATCTAAAGCTATGGATCCTCTTGTTAGTGGTCTGGTGGGATAGTCTCCCAGGGGGAAAAACACATACGATATGCAACATATTAATTAAGCTACCAGAACATGTAAAAGGGGAATAGAGACTTCAGGGCTTCTGTTGATACTGAAACACGGAGGGGTTGAAGCTGGAACTGGCTGTATGGGCAGATCCACCCACACGGTTCCTCAGGAAGCTCTAAACCCATTACACCACTTTACACCACTAAAACCCCCGACCGGATAATGATCACTACTGCTCAGCCGGGGATCCAGGGGGTGCTCCTGCTTGATCAGTGATGACTCCAGACGAGCTCTTGGGGGCTTTGGGTTTGAACTTAAAAAGCCAAGCTGGGACTGCTTGAAGTTCAGAACAGTTGTGTAGTCAGCATTTCAAAGAACTGTGCCAGGAAAAGCTAACCGAGTTGTTGGTGCGTTTGATCAGTTCCCACCGTTCTGAAAAACAAAGGCTAGAAATGGGTGCTCGGTGGTGGCTGGATTTGTTCTGCTCTTGGAATTAGTCTGTACAACCTGCAGGTATCGAAAGACGATGTTTTCCATACTGATTTCACCAAAAGGAAAACCCTAAAACTAAAATTTCTTAACCCTTCTAAAAGCGGTGTCGGGTGCTCGTGCAGTTTTGCCATTGCTCACCTGCATGTCTTGGGCTGAAAGCTTTTATCATAGATTAAATAACAAAAGCTTTCACTCAGGTGCTGAATGAGGGCATACTATTATCATAATATTAACTTCACCTTTATCTGAAGAACTCGCAGTGCTAAATCTGGAGAGAAAGCAGGATATAATTTCTGCTTTATCAGCTAGAGAAGGGAAAACTAAATTGCATTGTGCACACGCTGAAATCTCGCGCCGTCTGAATAAGGCACTTTTAGAAAATCTAAAGTCAACGGAAGCACAACTCTGGGAAAAAAAAGTCCAACTTTAAATTTTCAAGGGATTGCAGTCTGGATTTAATAAATAGATAGTTTTAAAATGAATTGTTGAATTCAGCAGAGTGTACTGATTTAACAGCTTGGTACGTCCTTTTGTGAAACCTGGCTTTACAATTGGGCGCCTTTTTGGTTTTAGATGTGTAATTAAGGCGTTTGAATGGTGAGGTTGCCTAAGGCCATTTCACAGTTAACTAAAAAGCGTTTGGATGGAGACGTGAGCAGTTCCCGTTTGTGGGGAGAGCTTCAGCAACAAGTACGAGGGCTTGATAGCTGACATGAAATTGGTTTGCTGAGTAGCATGGTTTGACAGAAGGAGCTCCGTACTTGGAAAATTATTTACTCCCACATGCATTATTTCCACGAGTATAATTTAGATATCAAGTCTGTTTCAAATAACGTATTACCTTAAATTTAGGAGTGATAACTTCTTTTTTTTTTTTTTGCTCAAGTTTGGAAGGAGAAGACTCTGATTCTTTGTCGCGTCACTCTGAATCCGGAGCAACTGTCTGGAGGATCCTAAGTGTATTTGTTGCTCTGGTTAAAATCTGAGGCATGAAGAAGGTTTATCAGGGATTGCTACTTCTTCTTCCTCTTCCCCACGTTGTGTATGCCTGTTAAGACATCAGTTCAGTGTAACGAGAGATACGTGTCTCATCGTTACATTTGTGTGTGCTGATTTGAATTGCTGATGGGATTGACAGAGTGCTTTCTGACCAAGTTGTTGTACACGTACGTTCTGGTATTTAAAATCACAGTAAAGTATGCACTTCACTGTTTCTGAAGGAGCTGGCGGTGCGTCTATCGGATGGTGGAGCAGCAGTGTTTATAAAACAACTTTTCAGGGCTAACTGTCAAAGAAAATGAAAAACTGCTTTCCTGATTCTGTAAATTCTCTTCCCCAGAAGCAGTGAAACCATAAATCAGTGTCGCTGGCAGCTCATTGCTGAGCACTGACATGCTTCAGTCAAGTGGGGGCATCATTGGTCTTTCACAACTAGGTAGTATGGCCAGAATTGCTCTATTCTATAAAATATTGCTCTACTTTAGTGCTAGTTTGGGGACTCTTAACTATAAGGTGTGCGTGTAGCACATTTGCGTATACATGTTGTTCACTGTATTCTGTTGGGAAAATAAGGGGGTCAGATTTTCCTCTCTGATTCAGATTTTGGATTTGTGTCAGGCAAATAATTCTGTTTAATTACATCTCAGAAGCTTTGCAAGTGACGGTATTTTTGTAGTGAAATGAGGGCATGTTTCTTGAAAGCATCAGCTGCAATTACTGAGTTCTCTACTGAGTTCTGTGGTGAACACTTGAAATAAAATTGTTTTTGTATTTAGTTCCACTGTAATTCTTCTATTGTGTGAACAGGAATGTTACTCCAAGTGTCAAAATGCTTCTGTGGGGAACTATTAGCTGACAGTACTTGTGAAAAACCACCTCTGATCTGATGCAGTCGGAGCTTCCTTTGCTGTACCCACATCTGTAAGGTGAAGCTGCATGGTGGTGGCTGACAGTGGTGGCTGCAGCCCCGGGGGCTGTAAATCCTTGCACGGAGCCCCGCAACCCAGCAGGATGTGGCAGATTGGACCCTGTGCCACTGTAGCTTGGGATCCCATCACCATCTGTGTATCTGTGTCCTTCGGAGCCGAGGGCAGCGATGGGGGATAATAACTTGCAGTTTGTGTCTTTTGCAAGTTGCAGTCGTTGTAAACTGACAGCTGTGTGGGACATCACCTCACATCAAAGGAGGCTGATCATCCGGTTAGGCCAATTAATGTTAGTTCTCATCTTCCATTAAATTCTTCTCTTTCTTTCTTCTTTTCTTTTTTTTCACAGCCGAGCCCAATACCAAGTCCCATTCTGGGGAGGAAGCCAAATGCAAGTCAGTCCCTGCTCGTATGGTGCAAAGAAGTTACGAAAAACTATAGGGGAGTGAAAATCACCAATTTTACAACATCGTGGAGAAACGGGCTCTCCTTCTGTGCAATACTGCATCACTTTAGACCAGATCTCATGTAAGTTGTATGCTTTCTGCCTGCGTAAGCTAGCTCTCATAGAAATACGCAACACAAAACTTTGCATAAAAAGCAAATCTCCGTTCATTTCAGGTGCAGATCTGTTTTGCCCTTTCCTTTTTAAAATTGAAATCATCCTTTCTAAGAAAGCAGATTGAGGATCGCTCCAACTTGCCGACCTCTCTGCTCTCCCCTGTTGCCCAAACAACTGTTTCTCCCCTCAACGCGATTTGTTTTTTCTTCTCCCTAATCTTACACAAAGAACTGACTTCAAGATGATTATGAAAATTGTGCTAGTGTTGAAATGAGATGAGAGAAATAAGCCTGTAGCTCTTTGTACTCTGACAAGGAGAGATTACCTCCTGGTAAATTTGGTTGTCAAGGCCAGCCTTCAGCCCCTGCCTTAACTTCTTTTTGAGATGGAAAGCTCCAGGCAATGAAACGTGTCATCGGAGCTTGTTTGTTTATTTATTTATTTATCCCTTTAATTTTCCACGCTATTAGTTTTGTTGATTGAATTGCTGTGAAATTGCTAGTTACTGTATGATATTATTGCATGTCAAATTTTTTAGATTCGGTTTGTTTTTAAAACTGCTGCTTTTATCAAATACTGTACATACCCACTGTGCCATTTTCCCCCTCAGTGACTACAAGTCCCTGAATCCTCAAGATATTAAAGAGAACAACAAAAAGGTAAGAACTGCCAGGAAAAAAAAAAAATGGAGAGAGGGAGACGTAGCTTCAATTTTGGCTTCGCTGCAGGTTTTTATTAATTTTGGGAAAGTGAGGTTGTTTTCTAAGGTCAGAACTGCAGCTCACAGAAGGTATTCAGCCTCCTGTGGCTCAAATCGGATGCATTATTGACTCCAGTTTGCCATGGTCTTTAACATTCACCACAAGTGCAAGGCTGGCATTAGGGTTTAATATTTCTACAGCCTACATTAACTGCAAGAGCAGAGTGAAGGGCTGGGCAGCATTTCACGAGCGTTTCTCTTATTTTTTCCAATCATACAATTAAAAAAAAAAAGAAATGGAGCTGTTCTCAGATTGTGCTATGTGGGACTCCTCTTTCTTTTCATAGGGCTCCGTGTGTCAGTCACACTCAGTGTTGCTTTTGTGGTGAATTTTGTACTTTTTTAAGCTGGAATTTTACACCTACCTTGAGATTGTACAGCTGAGAGAGATACCAGGTGCAGAAGCTGTGCTTTTCTGCAATGGGGGAAGTTGAGGGTGAGAAGCACTGGGACAACACTTGACAAACAGACCCAACTGTTTGCAGAGTGCTCGCAGCATTTTGCACTGTGCCATATATCTCCGTGGTGTAGAGATGGGAAATATTTCTCTGGAAGAAGCTGGCAACTTTGGGGAATCACCAGAAGGCCTTTATTTCCACTCCTGATTTTAGATACGTTGCAAACTTTGGGGTTTTCACATGCCTGAGTTTGGCCCTAAGGACATGTGGAAATGGTAATTTTACGTGAGGCACTGATAGTAAAATCATTCCTGAAGATAGTCTGATAATTGTTTTTAAGTGGCTTTTTTTCCTCAGTGCTGTGAATTTACTCCTACCCTGCTTTAAAAATGCTGACTTACACAGGGAGGAAGGTTTGATGTGTTTTGAGTAAATTATTGAAGTTCAATGCTATATAGAAAATATAACTAAAAAATTCTAGAGTGTAGATATGTGGGATTTCTGCAAGTGCTTCATTGAAGTTCATTTGTATTTCGGGTAATTATATTTTACTGTGTCTGAACTCTTATCCATTAACCAGGAAGTTAGATGTTGAAACAGTGGTTGAGTGTTACAGATAATGAAATACCCCCGAACTACTCTTATCTAATGAATGATTTGCCTGATGGTATCCTCTTCCTAATAATACAGGGTCTTGTGATGACCTGAGTGGATTACTCCGGATATCACAGTTGTCTGTGGCTGTGTGGTTTTGTACTTCAAGTTTCGTTGGTTGTACGGGCTAATGAAACTGGATCATAACAAAAGAAAAGAGTAGATTGTTAATTAAGAACGTTAGCAGTGCGATCAGTCATCTTTTCTTTATGAAATTGTGATGGCAAATGGGGAACTTTGTAGCCCGCCTCTCTAGCAGGGTCTCGTTCCAGTCCTGAAGGAGCTGTGATTGTTGTTATTGTGCAGTTTTTCCTTTCATCACTCCACAGCCCTCTGCCTGACAGCTACATCGAGTATCTCGGCTGCTTCCTGCAGATTTATTTCCTGGTCTCACACAGTTTTGCCCGATAACCCCACGTGCCCTCGGTGGGAGTGAACGCGGCGCTGCCAACAATGGCTGCCTGTAAATTCCATGCAGATATGGAGCACGTGTGACAGCGATGCCTCCTCTCCAATTAAAATAACATCTGTGGGTGAATAGGACAAGTTTCTTTGTCTGAAGCATCCCTTTTTTTTTTTTTTTTTATCCCCTCCCAGGAAAGGAGCTAAGAGGTGGCTGTGACCATAAATTAAATGTTAACCTGTAAGAGTATATCTTGTAAAAGTGTGTGACCTTGTTTGTATTTAAAAAAAAAAATCAAAGGAGAGAGAGAGGAAGTCTTAAGAAAGAACTTACATAGTGTAATTGCTGTGCATAATTACAGATTGATTCCAAAAAGCCTGGCGCTGGGGCTTCTTTATAATGCACACAAGTCATTTGCCAAAGTGGTGCTGCCAGCCATGCTGAATCAAAAAGGGCATTTACCTGCGACATCTGACCCGGGCCGAGATGTCAGTGCCTTACGTAATTGGGAAGTGGCTGGGAACTGCCTGGGTGCTCCCGCTGATGGATCGCGACTGACGGCTGTCAGTCCGCTGTGCAGGAAATTAAAAGGGCTTCATCAGGAGGCACTAAATAGGTTCAGTGTCCTGACTATGCTGGTATGCATGACTATATCTCTTAAAAAAAAAAAAAGTTTGGTGCTTTGTGCTCATTGCAAATTCCAGTTTCAGGAACAAAGAGAAACCAGAGCTACCTCTGAGAAAATTCAAATCGTTGCTATACAGCGAGTGATAGGTTCTCAGCTGGTTGTGCTTCTACTTAAATCTCCTATGTACCTAACTGTACCCATATAACCTTCCTGATTGCATGACCCAACTTTTAAATTTAATTTTATTTGACTATTTCCATTTGATCCATCGTAAATCACAACAAATGGTTCGTTACAGTCACAGCACACTGGTCGTGTGGTCCCTTCTCAAGGGCAGGAATGTTGTACGTCACCTGTAACATGTTGTGTGCTTGGAAAATGCAAGCTGCTGAATGGCACAAAGCTGGGACTTAATGGGGCCAAAAGGATGGGACATGGAGTACGGTCCTAATAATGAACTCCTGCTTTTAATTACTTTATTTCTTGAAGAAGATTCTTTCATTTGAAGTATTGCTGTTTGGAAATGTCAATATATATTCTGAATATCTGATTGGCACATCCAATTTTGGAATGCCTTTGATGGTGTTTATTCCAGTTCTCGACTGTTTTCCATGTGATTTCTCAATGTGTTTGTACTTGAGTGATCGTCTTCACAAAATGTGCCATTTTGCAAGGGAAAATTTGTTTTAGAAAATACCTTTAAACGGGAAAAGGTAGAGTTACAGGGTTAGTGCTGGTTTACAAGTGGCATTACCTGCTGGCCTTGCTGTATTTTATAACAGATGCTTATGGTCACATCCACAGTTCGATTCCACAGAGTGGTAAGCACACGTTTAATGGTGCGTGTGGGAGTTGCTAGTTGGCCTCAGTAGGATCAGGCAGGAACGTGGCTAAACACGCGTGTAAACATTTGCAAAATCAGAGCTTAGGTATGCCTCTGTTTAACAAAGTGTAATTTGACTTGGAAATGCTTTCTCATGCTCTGTTGATGCCACATTACAAACTGGTTTCCAACCAGTTAGAAACACTGGGCATTTGTCAACACACTGGAGAGTCGAGAAGCTCCCAGGTTCCTAAGAGTGGAGGAGAAGCCATCACACACAGCCATGGACACGTGCAGTGTCTGATTGCTATTTATAGCACTAATGACTCTAAAGCATTTGCATGCCGATCTAGATATCTAGTGCACTTCAAAAGCAGCTGAGCGAGAATGTGCATTGTCCAGACTGGCAAGGAGAGGGATGGGAAAGAAGTGTCTGGCTTTGTGGAGTTTGTGTTAACCCCAAGAGTTCCAGAAGAACCGTGCCACCCATAGGTGTGATCTGCAACTCTGCCAAGGGAAGAAGAGCTCTCCGGTTATATCCTCTGCCGCAGTGTCACCACCTTGAGCAAATGCAGCATCTTCTTCTGCTCTGTCTGGAGCTTCCTACCAACACATACAGTGTCTGTGTTTTCTGCTGCTGCTCCTCCTGTATCTAAGCATTACTCCTCTCTTACTGGTGGCGTGGCCTTCTCACAGTCAGCCTTCCTGTGAAGGAATTCCTCACCGAAGATCAGCAATAAACATTGTCCCCTGTGAAAGCTTGTGGTCTGAAAGCCAAGAGAATAGGAAATTGCAGTTAATTTAAGTTCTCTTTCTTTTCTCCAGCCTTCCAAAACTGAGTAAATAAAGGAAATTGTGTATAACCAGAGCAGAGCTGAAATCAGCAGTATGCGTTACTGTTTCCTCACAAAAGGACAGGTTCCCTTCTGTGGCTTCAATTTTGCACCTTTTTTTTTTTTTTTGTTAGAAGTGCTGCTGGAGCATCTGTCAGCATTTTGGAGCCCTGCAGAAGAGGGTGGGCAGGAGCTGTGAGGCTGCCCAGGAGGAGAAGCTGTGCTTTGCTAACAGGAGGCCTTCTGCAGCCTGTAGACACAGCAGTGTCTTCCAGGGTTAATCCAGGGTAGTAATAATTAATTGTAAATTGAGAAACGGCTTTAACTCTTCAAAACTAGAAAAACCTGATGCACCAAGCCCACTCGGAACAGAAAGAACACGATGTGACCTCACAAACCAGAAGGCTTTCACTCCTCAGCATCTACAAAGGAAAGCGAGGCATGAATGAAATACACTCTCTTTTATAAATTTATGCTGAACTTACAACAGAGGCTTTAAAATGCATTTGTTTGCTGGATGACTGTGATTTATGTCTTGTATCATGCAATCTGTGACTGTGTTCTTTTGGGCTATCTACACATACATTGTTTTTCATCAACACAAATCACGGCAATTACATGACCAATAGAAGGGAGAAGGTTGATCACCAGTGATAAAACCCAAGATGGATTAGTGTCATGTTTCTTCTATCTTTGCTCCTTATCTTAAGAAGCCATCCTTTGTTGCTTTTTTTCTGTTCCAACTCACCCTTTTTTTCATTTGCTTGTATCCTGCTGCTTGAGTGAGGACCAGTGAAGGTGCCATGGGTGACTTCCCTAACGCAAACACGAGGGGTTTTACCCTGCAGTTTCATGAACACCTTTTCACCAACAAAAGTGGCATTCGTTTGAGTAAAAAGATTTACTATGATATAGGTGCTTGCTAGGAATACTCAGAACGATGCTGTTTGAATGTCTTTGCAAGTCATATTCCCTTGATTTGCATTACTGTGAAGATACCCCGGGAGATATCTAGGATCCATCAGGGAAGGTTGATGAGTTCAGACGGGACAGTGCAATGAAAAATAGTAAATACCAGCCCACTGCAACGAAGCCAAAAGAATAAGCAGTAATAGAGGCGAGTCCATACTGCTCCCGTAACACTGTAGTATGTTTGTTTGCTGGAATTGTTATGAAACATAAGAAAGTGCTGTATTATAATCTCTATTTTGCTTCTTTTTAAAGGCGTACGATGGGTTTGCCAGCTTAGGAATATCACGGTTGCTGGAGCCTTCTGACATGGTTCTTTTAGCAATCCCCGACAAGCTGACTGTTATGACCTATCTCTATCAAATACGGGCACATTTCTGCGGCCAGGAATTGAACGTGGTTCAAATAGAGGAGAACAGCAGTAAAAGCACATATAAAGTGGGTAACTACGAAACGGACACCAACAGCTCAGTGGACCAGGAGAAGTTCTACGCAGAGCTGAGCGACCTGAAGCGGCAGCCTGAGCTGCAGGCGCCAGATGGTGGCCTGGCAGACTTTGCCTCTCAGGATGACTCCGTGTTTGTGAACGACAGCGGGGTCGGGGAATCTGAAAGCGAGCATCAGACTCCTGATGACCACTTAAGCCCAAGCACAGCTTCCCCTTCTTCTCGCAGGACTCGAAGTGACACAGACCCGCAGAAGTCCCAGCAGAGCTCTGGAAGGACTTCTGCCTCTGAAGAAGTTGGGAAGTGCGGCAGTACAGATACAACACAAGCACAGCCCGTGGTGGGAAGGAAGAAATTGTTGAAAGCTGATACTTTAGACTTAAGTGACTTGGCACATGTCAGTGATCAAAAAGAGGATGCGTCTCCCACGGTTGCTTGTGAAGATAACGGCACAAAAAGACACCAGAGCTCAGACAACACTGTTGGTTACCCAGAGCAGGGAAAGCTGGGACATACGGGATCCCCAGAGAGCATGAGAGAAGATCCTGGATCACGTGACACGAAGCCGAGTTTCTCTCCTACTTCTAACCTTGGATACTTTTACAATAAGGATGTGGATCTTGCAAAGAAAGTGTGTGCTTCTCCGAGGCAAGCCGAATCTGATCCTGACAGCGATACCAGAATGACTTCAAATCATGCAGATCCAGCTGCAAAGACAGCCCAGGTAAGGGACTGCAACTCTGTGCGTGCCTGTGAGTCTGCATGGGGATTCTGATCGAGCTGTTCCTCTGTGGCATCAAGGGTTGTGTATGCTGTCCTTGGTGGGCAGTAGGTATTTTGACAAGTACGTGATGCTGAAAAAGAACCATTCAATGAAAAATGAATTTATAGGACTTGTCCTATCCCCTGAGAGTGGTAACTCCTTTCTAAGAAATATTGCGTACTATAGCATAAACTCAAAAAAAAATAAATAAAATAGACTTATCCGTTCATTGAGCCATATTCAAAAAATGTCAGTTTTTAATGACTTGAAATATCCAAACATATTTCCAAATCTTATCTGAGAAACCACACGGCCTTGTGAACATAGCCTGTGATGGTGAGGTAGAAACTCCAGAATATTAAATTATGCTGTTCACTGAATGGCCTCGGGCGTGTTTCTTAACCACAATATCATTTTCCTTTCTATAAAGATAAAAAGTATATGCCCACCTACCTTGCAGATTTATTGTGAGGATGAAAGTTGAATATTATACAAATGCTGAGCATTATCAGTAAATAGTATCATCACAGAAATATGCAAAATATTTTATCAGCCCTGTTTACAAAAATCCCAGTTTTACCCTGTGAAGAACTTTCTTTAGTTTTAGCTTGGTTTGGCTTTGTGCCATTAGTTCTGATAAGAGAGGAGCACAGCCAGTCTCTTGGCATTGTAGATTGCTTCAAACATTTTTACATTTTTTCCCAAGTAAGCACCATGAGGATTCGTTTTATGGCAAGAGAAGCAGCCCACAGATGGGTGATAGTGGCCAAATATTACTTGCAGAGCCAGCTAATTTCTTTCCTTTAATCAGTGGAGCCTCATGACATTTGCTTTATTCAACCTTGAGTACCAGATGAGAAAGAGTTGATGTGACCCACATGGAACAGGAGTTGTGCAGCAGGGAGGGACGGGATCTGTGCTGAGTTTTTCATGTGCAAGGTTGTAGGACAAGATGGCTTTAGTGACTTTTCTCTGTTACTAGTCTTCTGTGCATGTATTCATTGTAATGAAGTCTCAGATGTCTCAGTCTTAAACTTGAATGACCCTTCAGCTGTTGATAAGTCTCAGCTGCTTCCATTTCCACGGAGTCTGCAGAGGAGCACAACCTGTAACATCTCTTCCAACTCCAGCTCATGTAAAGAGATGCATTTTCCCAGAAACTTCACTGCTGGGCTTGACTAAGAAGTCAGCACTTGGGAGTTTGGATGTATGGGAGCCCATTTTGCCCAAGCAGAAGTCCTTCTTCCATTGCTTCTGCTCTGCAGTATCATCAGTCACATGTGTGAAGAAGGGACTTTCATTAAATATGAAGTAGAAACGTACATTTTTAGAGGTTGTTTTACCTTGTACCCAGCCTCTTTGTGTTCAGTTTAAGTTAGAAATGAACGATACCCATATAAGTAGCCAACGAAGCATTATATTTGCATACATATTAAAGTAAATAAGTAAACACATAGCACATTTAACATGGTTAGCTTCCATGAAGCCAATTATTTTTTTTTTCCACAGTTGCAGTTTAAAGGCATTAAATGTTGATAGAAATTAAGTTTTAAGGGGAAGGGTTGAGAAGTCCATTTACATTATAAAGGCCCGTGAGTTTTGTTTTAATTTTACATTTTGATTATCGTTACTTTTCATTTCTGTAGAGTGCTCTGTCACCTCATGAGCCTATAATCCATGTGACTCCTGATCTTTATTATATAGGAAGGCTCCTGGCTACTAACAACTGTGTAAATGTTAAATACCCTGAGGCTACCATGCTGTTAATTATATTTCTTTATTTTTAAGCAACGAATGTTGTCAAGACAGGAAGAACTTAAAGAACGAGCAAGAGTTCTGCTTGAGCAAGCAAGAAGAGATGCAGCTTTAAAGGCAGGGAATAAGCAGCTAACCAATACGATCATCCCAGCCCGCAATAAGCAGCTGAATGAAGTAAGAAACACCAACCAGCGTGGCAGTTTACATAGTTAAAATTTCCTGTACACGTTTATGTTTTTGTGGGAAACACGTTTGCAGGATCTGTCTTTTCCGTGCCGCACGTCCTGGTGCTCTGACGAGTCGTGCGCCCTCAGTGTGCTTTAAAAGCCTGTTTGTCCTGCTGCTACAGCCAGCAGGCTGATGCCTTAGACTGCTCTGGAAGCAGAGGTCTGGGAACACCTTCTTTGATTGGCACTGCAGCTTCTAATGGGACAAAAAACAAAAGTTACTTGTTAAATGATAGTGGAGTAATTTATGCTATTTTTGATTACTTCTCTTTTTTCACTTAATGTGAATGCGTTTCCCGAGCCTGTGATGTCAACTGCTTGCTGCTTCATAAGTGTTACCGCAGTGAATGAGGCTGCTTGTGACAGTCTTGTAAAAGAGTTGATGGAACAAGTGCTTTTTTATCATGAAAGTTGATTATGCTGGTGAGGTGGGAAAGTGGAGCCGGGGAATGAGCTCCAGTGTCGAAGCAGCTCTGGTTGCACCTCCATTGGCCTCAGTGGTGACCTGGAAGGATGCGTACTCTCTGGAGATGAAAGCCAATTAATTTTTATGCAAACCTTCGCAGTGTGGGTTTTGTGATTCTGACTATTGTGTAGTAGAGACTGTACTGGCAACTAAGAATGTAAATGTAACTGAAAAATAATGATACAGAGAAAGGCTTGAGTTTTTACTGCTTCACATCTCTGAGAGGGCAGTCCTGAGGGACAGATTCAGCTTGTTATATAAACGGGATCTCACAATCAGAAAATGAAGACAGTGATTTACACGTCTTATTTCACTCTCAACTATCTTGGATCCACACTGGACATTTTTTTCCTTCAGTAATTCCCCTGCAAAATGCATATATTTCTTTTTTTTTTTTTTTTTTCCGTCAAAATATATTCACATATGCATATGCATCTTACTTGTCTAATGATAGAAGATAGAATAATGGTATGTAAGAAATGTCACAATTGTTACGTTTGATTGTTTTCCTAAATAAGTATAGTTCAGTATAAAACTTGTATTGGGTTTATTTACTTTTTTTTTTTTACTTGAACAGTTTTTCTTAAACCAAACGGTGTTAGAGGAGGGAAGCTGTTGGCTACTCAAGCAGAAATAACTATAGTAAAAGCTGCCCAACATTTCCTTATTATTTTCAAAGTTTCTATAACTTTGCTAGTATTGAGTTGTTTGAGCTGAAATTTTTTCCATGACAGCTCTCTGCCTGAGGGTAATTTTTTTTCTTTTTCTTTTTTTTTTTTTTTGAACTTCAGAAAAAAAAAAGCAACCTATTCAACCGCTGCTCTGAATTAGGTTGGGTGGAGCATTGCTTTATCCATGTTAAAAATGTCTTATGGGAAAAAAGGTTCCATTCCCTTGAAAAGTCTGTTCAAAACAATTGAAATTGGGTTAATAGCACGAGATCATTAGAGAGCCTTGAAATTCAGGGAAGTTTGTAAGTGTCATTGGAAATTGTCTGTGTGGACACAGCACAGCCTGAATGCCTTTTACCGTTCCTCTCCTTGTGACCAGGGTCCATTCTGATGCAGATCATAGTATTGGAAAACAAAACTTTCTGTCTTAGGCTCAGAGTCCTCCTCCTGATGAAATCCAAATGGGAAGAGAAGGAGCAGCTACTGTGCTGGCATGCAGAGGAGAGATGCCCCAGGTAGATGGCAAGGAGGTAGATGGCAATGGGAAAACAGAAATTAAGACTGTGTCTATGTTGTGAAAGCCAACTGAATGAGGAAAGATAGGGACAGACCTTTCAGGGCAAGTCAGCCTTGTGTAGTTCATGCATCTGGATTAGCTGCAGGGCCTTACTTCATTTGTTAGGGAAGCTGCAAAACAAATTAGATGGAGGCCTGCAGAGAAGAGAAAGACTGTCCCTTCAGGCTGCCCTAGAGAGTCAAAATCTCTTGCTGACTTTGTAATGTTGGGGATGTACCTCAAACTCAACATATTCAAGTTGGCAGAGACCTCAATTTTTTGTTTCCACACCAAGATTATCAGGGTCTGACTTCTGGAAGTTGTGAATGCAGCTAGTTGTAGTCAAGTCAGGGAGAACCAGTATGAAGTGTGCAGATAAAGACCATATGGAATAAGAACCAGTGTGCAAGGATGTACTGCTAATGTAAATGCAACATATTTTTGGCTTCATGATTTAGGAAGCTCAGTGTTCTCCTAATGCATTTCACTGGGAAAGGTGCACTTGAAGGGATTGTCTTCAATGGATATTGGTATAATATTCATATCTGATACATTGTGTAGAGGTGACATGTCATATGTGTCCACATGTGTATATATTCCACCTGAGGGTGTATGTATGCATTAACATGTGCAGATCATAAGATACTTTGATTTTTTTTTTCTTGAACTTATTTGATGTTGTTTACTACAGGCCATTGCTTATGTGCTGCTTGGAAAATAGTACAGACTATTCAGTATTTTGGGGTCGTTGAGGTTAGTGATAAGAACATTTACGGTAGCATCTCTTTCTTGGTGCACTTCAGCAGGGCTGTGAGTGTCAAGTGTGCAACCTGTGTGCAGTAGTAGGCAGTGTGTTAGCCACGTGACAGTTCTGGTAGTGAGGACAGACGTTTTGTTGCAGGAATTGGTTTAGACTAATTTTTGGGTTAATTTTTAGAGGGCTTTGAGAGAAAATGGTTACCTAATTTTAAACAAAAAAAACTTCAGAGTCCTGGGGATAGTACTTTCAAATGCTACTCTTCAAGTTTGCAGGTGCATCTTTATTGATATCTTCATTTAAAGAGCTTTAGGCAGCCTGGCCTTTGGAAACCCCCCAGTAAGCTGCATAGTCCATACTTACTTTTGAACATCTTGTCTTGTGGGCTTTGCTGGACTACTTTACATTTGCAGTATGAGAACTATGAATTGCTTTTTTTCCAAGTAAACAAGTGAGAACAATATACAGTGCACAGGGTTGTGTTCCTGCTTGAGGTGGACAAGAGAGAGGAAATTTCCAAGTCATAAATTTAGCCTTCCTTGTATGTGCCTGCCCAGTGTGCTGTGGTAAAAGTCTTGCTCTTCTCATTATTTATGGATGTTGTGAATGCCTATGGGTCTCAACCATAGGTTTGGGTTTGGGTGGTGCTGTGTGGAGCCCGGGGTTGGGATCAGTGATCCTTGTGGGTCCCTTACAAATCAGGATATCGTGTGATTCTATAATTCTGTTTTTTCTTATTGTATCCCAAGCCGTATTCTCTTCCCCTTCTTTCCTCTCTCACTATTTCAGCTGTCTCTCCTGTCCATTTCTGCTGCATTTTCTTTGCTTTTTACCTTTCCTTTCATAATACCTGCTTTATTTATTCTTTCTTGCCTTAGACATATTCTCTCAGTGCCTTCTGCCCTGTAGTCTCCCATCCTATCTTTAGTTCACCTGATTTAGTCCTGTTCTGTACTGTCTTCCTCTATTTGTAGCATATTAGCCCCTTGTTTCCCATTTTTTCACTCTTTGCAGCATGGGAGAAGTTTTTCCACTGTTTGATCTGCACCCTTGATGCTTCTCATGAGCCCTTGAATATGCAGAATGTATGTGTTACAGCCTGCTGGAGGCATGTAAACCGGTAGGCAAATATTTGAAGTCAAGGAGAATACATTGGTCAGAAATGGCTTGAAAGCATGTTCATGTGTTGGGAGATCATAGGTATGTCTTCAAAATTGGTGCAGCCTTTCAGAGACTGGAAGAGTTAACTGAAGAGCTGTATGAACAGAATAACAGACAACCTATCCCCTTATGGATGCCATTTCTCTGGTAGATCTACCAACAGCTCAGCCCTTCTTCTTGCTTTCTTGATGTAGATGTGCATGCAGTGGCTCTTTTAGAGATGCTTTTGTCATTTCCAATCTGGTATAGCAGCTGTAGTCACTTAGCTTTTAAGCAGGAAAGCATTTTTATTAGCTTAGTCACTTTTATTTAACTCCTCTCTTCTCGTGATGACCTACATAATGTTCGGATGGACATAACTGATCCTACCAGATACTCTAAAGCACAAACTTGTGGTGGTTGCTAACAGCAGGGGCTTGCTTGGGATGAGATGCTGGAAAGGTGAGGTGGCTGGAACTGGTCTGTGCTACCTACCTGGTGAATTGGCAGAATGGGATGTACTGAGAAGGTGCAGGGCTTAAAGGTCTTTGCAGAGGGGAGTCCTCACTTCCAGAATGTGGAGTGGAATCCATAGAGGTTGAATCTCAGCACAGCTGCACCGTCAGCAAATATCTGGGAAGGCCAGTGGCAAAATCTTTGTCTTATTCTCCTTTAATGACTGGTGCATGTAAAGAATGGAAATGTACTGCAGCTGTCATTTACTCTGTAAACTCAAATGGCTATGGTTGTGGAGTCAGTATGATTACAGAGAATGGAATTAGGAGTTAAGAAATCCACAGGCAACTTTAATTAACCTCCTTTGTGTATACGCATTATGATGCAGTCTTTAATTATGTGATCGCATACTATTTTCCCCAAAGCATTTGTGTCTCATTTAGCTCAGAGGATTGAGGTGATGGAGGAGGCTGCTTGTCCAGAGGACCTCCGTCCCTTTGGTAGAAAGGTGTACAGCAAGCAGAGCGGGGATTGCAAGGAGCAAGAGGATGAGGTCATGGCTTGAAAGAGTTAAATGTAAGATTGCCTTTGCCTCAGAGTTCCCGATCAGTGCTGCTGAGTGTTCTGAACCACACTTCCTCCAAGCAGTCATTACTTGTGCATCCTTCCTTTTTGGATGGCCATTTGAGGTGAAGGTTTAATTTGCAGATGTATTGAGCATCCATGTCTGTCAGGGAAATCAATTGGAGCTGTGCTTTAGACTTACAAAGGGCTGCATAAAGCTTAGTATGCTGAGAAAAGCAGGTAATAGACTTCCCAGAGTACACACTCACTATTAGATCCTGTTAGCTGTGTCTCTCTGTCTCAGTTCCCAGCCAAAGAAGAGGGTAATAACACCACCACAGGGTGCTGGGAGAGAAGAATACCATTAATATTTTTAAGGCACTTAAATACTGTAAGGATAAGCACTGTAGAAAAGCCCTTGAAGAAATTAATACTTCTGTCTATACAGCAAGATTTGAATATTGCGTAGTTAAGAATGGTGCAACACATTGGTGGGTCTATGTATTGAACAGTTTACAGAAAGTAAATCAAAATATTGGACACTTCTGGGTAGAGCTCAGCTCTAGGGTGAAGGTGGGTGAGATCAGGGACACCAAAAAGTTGTGCTGCAGCAAGGCTCAGGCCTCAGAAGGAGGAAAATTAGGTTTAGGCCAATCAGTCTTCTTCTTGACATTTCTGAAAAGATGTGTCAGAGCCTTTTAACTGGTATTTGCAAGGCAGGCAGCTTTAGCAGAGGATGTCGTATTACACGGCGTTCATGTGAGGTGGTGCTCACCTGGTTGTGGTTGTCTTGCAGACACAGACCAGCGATCGCTCCTGGAGTTATTGTGATTTTGCACCAGCCAAAGATTTCTACTCAGTGAATTTAGGTGTAGGACTGGGCCCTTCGTATGGTCTTGGCCAAAGATTTTGAGTACTTAGGATCTAGTATTGGTTCTGGGATGGAGGAATGATACCTGCAGGGAGTTCCTCTGCCTTTTGCCTCCTGTGAAAGTAGTAATTCTTTCTTTACAACGGCATTGTAAGGGATTCCATTTGTAAAATAAGTGTTTAAAACCATATGTATGCTAATTGCAGAAGTGCTTTCAGAAAGCAGTCCCGACATTTCTACTGTGCTCACATGTAACTGTTGCTGGCCTGCTTTCTGCAGAGAAAGGTGTGGTTTTCCTTACCTCTGCTACCATTATTTCATACTTACTCGATTTGAATGACAGTTACAGTTGCCCAGATATATAAAAAAGATAAAGATTTAAAAGAACAGTGAGATCTGCATTCAGCTTTTGTAGTAGAATATGGAGATGTGAAGCTGTTACCTCCACCCATGCAGGCACTGCCTGTACGCAGAGGGCAGCAGGAAAGGGGTTCTGCCATGAGATTGTTTCTTTCTGCTCAGAGCATTGCTTTTTGTTACTCACTTCCTCAAAGGACTTGTTGCAGCTGTATCTAATTCATGTTTAATAAGTTCTTTCTACTTCAGGTGTCAATCCGTTTTGCCCATTACTTTTCATTTTCATAAATATTTGAGTGCAAAATGGTAACGGTTTTTGCATCCATAGTGGCTGGGTGGAAATTGAAGTCATTTTAGAAGAGCTCCTGAAACTGACAAAACCTGAAATGAGGTGGTTTTGTATACTCTTTAATTTTGATTGCATACGTTTGCACAGATACAGGGTATTCCAGCCGCAATAAAATAAAAATGAGGGATTCTTTTTCTGAGCAAGTGCTCAGAAAAACAAACATTATGAAGCAGTTTGATATATTTATTAAGTCCTGAAAAAAACTTGCAGTATTCTGAGCAAATAAACCGCTGACTGTCCTTCTCTGCTCTGTGACCACAAGGTAAAATGCATTAACAGAAATGGAACAGGATGCAAGTCCAGAGCACACAACAAAAAAGGGTGTTTTAATTTGAAAGATGCCTTAAAATCAAGTTAGTACTGCAAGTATTCTTTCCTCCAAATGTTTTAGTGTGTTCTTGAAAATGAGTACCCCGTACATTATTCAGTAATTGGCATTTATCCCTGAAATCAAATTCCCTACTTCTCTTGCATTAGGGAAACCATCTGGTGGAATTCTTTGCAGTCTCCTTAGCTAGAAAGTAAATGGCTGTAATTGAGGTGATAGTATTAATTCATGTAAAAGAACACGACCCAAGTTATTCCTGTTTTGGTTTTGAAGGAGAGTGGGGGAAGCTGGTCTTTATTAATTAAACGTCTAACCTGAATGTATTGAGGTGTAGGGCTTTGCAGATGGCAACCTTGGTCCTTTAGTAATAATTGGAAAATATCGATTGAAGGAAGACTAGCCTGTCATGCTGATAATTGTGACCAGATTTAGATACGATCTCTAGATCTTCCTGAGATTACAAAGAAGCAGTTACCATCTCATTGGTAAAAAGATTGAACATTATTTTGGTAATCCCAAAGCTTTGGTAACTTATTCCCCGTTGTTCATTTGTATGTCTGGTATGTATGCCGCTATAAAGTGGTTAAATATGGTTTAGGCTGATAAGACTATGTTGTATAGTATTTACATTTCACGAGCATCCCAAGTTTTATAGCTGGTTTAACAATATACTTCTCTTTAAATGCAGGTTAGATCTGCTGGCTGAACACTTCAAAATCACAACTGCATTGATAGTTATTCGCTATAACGGCAGGCTAAGGCTGAGATAGCCTGATGGCAAGAACAAACCTAGAGGTTTTAGTTACCATTGCTTGTGACGTGAAAACTGAAAATACTCTGTAACTTTCCAAGAGGGTTCTGTGTCCTTTGACTTTGTATTTGATCTCTTTAAGCAATTCCTGACTCTGAAGCTATGATATTTCAAGAAACATTGCTGAGGGCACCCCCCTGATGTAACTGGGGAAATAAGTCAATTAGCGCAAGTAAAAGCAGTTCTAAGAGGAATTAGTATGCATTGTTGTTTTTGTAGTGGGAGGGATTTCATGAATGAAGTGTAACCTCTGATAATGCGAGGCAGATGTTACGTGGTTGGAGTTTTAGTTATAAATTCTCGAGACTGTCAGCTGCATTTTATTGGTGTTATTTCCATAACTTGTGTCTGTTTACACCAGTTAAGCACCGAATGTAAGCGCGCAGTTGTTGGTTACGTGTGTAAATTCAAGGTGCTGTGTGCTCTGCAGCCGTAGCGCTAACTTGCATGCTCAGGCAGGATTTCCCAGCTGAGATTCCAGATGCCTGAACAACACGAGTTCATAACCTTGAAGCATTTTCTCTCTGATTTCAAATACTAGCCCCCCCTAAAAAAGAGGTCTCGGTGTTTCAGGGGTCCTCTTTTGTGTGTGAGGCGAGCCCCAGCTCCCTTCGCATCTCGAATGCTCTTTTCATACTGCCGCTAACAACCGCGGCCCCTTTCTGCGTGGATGTTCAGCGCACGCTGTTGTGAATCCCAGGATGATATCACCATCACTTAGAGCTGTATTTTGCATCGCCTATTCTGTTATTGCTCAGCATGCACAAGGGTAGAGTTAAAATCTTTATTCAGTTCATTTAAAAATGTTTCTTTTGTTCTCCTTATCATGTTCTGGCTTTCCCAAGGATATATGCCTTGAACGAAAAGTCACATGTGCATTACTAATTGTGTGCCATTGTATTTACAGTTCCTAGTGGTGGCACTGTGAAGCTACTAATTCTTTTGCTTCACTTGATGTAAAATAATCTGAGTGTCTTTGATAGCAGTGAAACAGTATTAATTGTTTTGTACATTTCTTGGTCACTCTTCTTAGGTGGTCTTCATAATCTATTAGAACTTTCAGCCAGATTTTTGTAATGTCACGCCTCCAGCAGTGATTAAATTGGTAATTAATGAACAGGCCTTGGCAACATAAACCACATCCCGTTAATTTTCCCTTTTGAGTTTTTAGAAGTTGTCGTCTCTGTCGGAAAGCGTTGCGCCACCTCGCTACAGCCCCTTGGCATGAAACCACGACGGCCTGATTTTTTGCAGCCATTAGTAGATCAGAGCAGTAATTTCACAGTATTTTGGTCAGGGTAATTATGGTACCAAGTACCGAGCAGAGTCGGGAATTCACACAAGAAGTCCAGAAATACCAGGTGAGCTTCCTCGTGTTCACTGGGACGTTATGATCAGTTTAATTGGGCTCTGTTTGATTCCGGCCGCGGAGGCTCTTTGTGCCGCGGCACCGCGGCCACTTTCCGCTCCGGTGTTGCTGACCCGCACTGACAGCCCCGCGGCAGCGCCCAGCCCTTTGAAGTGGGGCTCTGTGCAAGAGGGAGCCTACAAAAAAAAAAGGGAGAAGGGAGGAAAGAGGTTACTGTAGCAAAGCTGTGGAGCAGGATCCCAGCGCGAACCAGCGGGCACGGCGGCCGTCCTCTGGGGCCGACTGCAGGTGGAGGGCCCTCAGCTGCGCGTCGGGCACATTCAAGTTGAAATAGTCACTTGCCTGTTGGCTCTGGAGTGAAAGGACTGTCACTGGTCACTTCTGCTGAAGCCTTAATGAAACCAAATAGTTTGCTGCGGGTTCGGGTCTAACCGCCGGGGTGTTTCAGGCAGCCTTGTCAGTTGATGTTCATGAATTGACTTGAACGGAGATCAAAGTGTTTCTCAAAATGGAGAATCGGGGAGAGAGACAGCTCCTTCAATCGCACCACAAGAGCTAATCAAGCCATCAGTTCTTTATGCGCTCTGCGTGCCTTTAGCGTTTAATACCCAATGGTTTGTCAGGACAAATTGAAATTGTGGGGCTGGGGGGGGCACGCTGCAAACAAACTAACTCGGTGAAATGCGTGCTTCTTCCTCGCAGGGGCTCGTTCCGAGAAATTATAAAATCCAAATGGAAAACCACAGCAGGCACTGTTGATTAAATATTTGGGGTCGGGGGGGGGAGGGAGGGGGGCGAAGGTAAAGGATTCAATGGGCATTGAACACCTCCGCGCTGATTAAAGATCCGAGCTTAAAGTGAAAGGGAAACCCGACTCAGCGCGGTTTTTTGTTTCTTTGATTGCTAATGAACTTTTCTCGCTGCAACATTTAAATTGGATTCGGGAGATAGTTTTTGGAGTGTCAGCTAAAACAAAGTCATGTGAAAATGCCTCTCCCACCCCCCCCTCCATCCCTCCCCTCTTGCTTTTTAATTGATATGATTTAGGCTGAGGAAAATGGTAAGGGGGATTTTTCTATTGCAGAAGCAATTTTTAAGGGATTTAGTCTTATTTAGCCCGAAGGTCTTCACACTAATGAGAGCACTTAAGTTACGTCCAGGCGTTGATTAGACAGCTCATCTATCAACTGGAGCATGAGAATTCGTATTTTAGGGACCCTTTATGCACTATAAACGTATATGCTTTTTTTTTTAGCACTTTACACACAGTTTTCCACAAATTTTTAATTACCTTCCTTGACATCCAGAGTAGCTGCAGCGTGGCTGGCAGAGCATGCATGCTAACAGGGCAGTGCTGTGCATGCAACAAGAAATAATGCCAAATTGAGCCCGTGCAAATTGGCACACTGAGCACAAGTTGTTAGCAGATAACACTCCTCGCACCACCACCATGGCCCTTAAAATCCAACACCACGGATTCGAGGAAGGCACAGTTATATGCCTTAAAAAATGCCCATCCACCGCCACCAAGAGTTGGGAGTGCCGACTTCTTCCTCCCTAATTTCTTTGGCCATGTTTAATACACAATGGTGTCTTAATTGTTTTCTGAGCTGCGCCGAGAAGTCGGGCTTTTGTAACTTTCTGACATTTCAGATTAAAAAAAAAAAAAAAATTAAAACGTTGCCACCAGCTTGCACTATGAGCAGCCTGTAATAACAGTTAAAAAAGCTTTCTGAACTATTTGACAAGATTTCTTAGTGCCGAGGCCATATGCTGTAGCCTTTAAGCTATTTCTTCCTATCAGTTTCATTATCACCTGCCTCTGAGTCTCCAATATCATCAGTAAGCACATGCAGAATCATAATTATGCCATGTACAAGTTCTTTGATAACATGTACAGTTTTCTTCTTAATTCTTTATCAAATGCATTGATCGTGGCATGTGTGCATTGATCCAGGTCCACCATCTGGCTGTGTGTGATAAGCACAGTGGCATCTTTGCATTTCCACTGTCATTCATTGCGCTACAATTTGGCTGCAGGGGAGTAGTGCCTGGGATTAGCCCTGTTCTGCTACTTACTTGCATTTTAAGTTGACACCTCTACAGCGGCTCAGACCACATTACAAACTGAAACACATACGCACGACTTAGTGATGTGACACTCCTCAATAAGCTTACTCCACTAGCTACTCAACAATCTGTAATTGGATTTGTAGGAATAACAGCAAAAGATTTCCTAAGAATTGCTGGGGACAGAAGGTGAAGTTTTCTCATTATTGGCAAAAGGCTAGGTATAGATCCTGGGCGATTGGTATTTTCCATTAAAAACAAGCTGCCAGCAGTTTGCAGGACATTTTCAAAAAAAAAAAAAAAGAAAGAAAGAAAAAGAAAGAAAGAAAAAAAGAAGAAAAAAGAAGGAACCGAGAAAATAGGAATAGGATCGGGGGGAGGTGGGCGCCATGCTCACTCCTCACCCCATGGTCCCATGCCCTCCCTGCTCTGAGGGCAGCCCCAGGGTGCTGGTGCCCCGCGCATCGCTCCGCTGGATGAGCGCTTTGTTTTATAACCTGATTTTTTTCTTTCTTTCTTTCTTTTTTTCTTTTTTTTTTGGAAATTATAAAGTCAAGTTTACACAAGAGCAAATCCCTTAAGTGGAGCCCAACAAACGTTGACTCCTGCAATGAGTAAGCAGCTTCTTTCCCTCTGCCCAGAAAACCGGCGTGTTGGAAGGCACCGGAACGCCGCCATCGGCGCGGTGACCCCGGCCCCGCGTGCACAGCCGCAGGGCGGGCCCGGCCCCGCTTTTTGGGTGACACCGCCGGCGCTGGCAGTGCTGGCGATGGGCGTAGTGGGCGGTGGTGCTCGTTGGCCTTAATTACAGAGCGCCAACCTGCAGGCTGGGATGGAAACGCCTCGGTCGCGGCGGGGCTGCGCGGCTCTGAAGGGGTTAAACGGGTTAAATCTTATTTATCTGAAAAGAACTGCAGGGCTGTTTTGCAGAATGCGCCAGCACAAATACCTATGGTTCGCTTTGACGTTACAATTTTTTGTTGGTTTCTTTACTTTAAATACTTGAACTGTTGGACCTTTTACTTTTTTCTCTGAGAAAGATGTATTTGTACCAGATTAGAAAAGCTAAACTGTTTCTTTACATTGAATAATCAGCCTGTCATGACAAATCTATCTCCTTCTGCATGAGTAGGTGCCAGTTTGACTAGCTTCTTTTAGGCGCACCCTGGGTTTTAAGCTGGATCCATGTGCATGACTGGCAGTGCATTTGTTGGGCCAGATCTAAGGAGCCAGAGAGCGTTCAGCTCCTTGTTGCCTACAAAAGAGCAGCCAGACAGCCAGCAAGAGACCTTGGATGCAGCACAAGGTGACACTTACTGAGTCAGCCACTCTTTTATTATTATTTTTTTTTTCCACATATATGTACTTCTTTTTTCTTTCGGTAAAGTAAGAATTTACCCGTTCCACAATGGCACAAGGAATTAAATTATCAATGGGTTGCTTGTCTGAAGGCAGCACTCTTGACACCAGAAATACTGTACCAGGGGAGAGCTGTAGGTTTTGCAGAACAAAACAGGCAGTATTAAGAAGCAACATATATGTGGCTGTAGCCTTTCTTTAAAACAACTTCTGGCTGAGGGAGTTGTTTTCCATGCGGCACCTACACAACCCTCCTCTGCACGCACACAACCCTGTTTTGCTACACGATTTCAGATTTTTACTTGCATTTTTTTCCTAAAACATTGTTACAGCATTCTTGGTGATTCATTTGGTTTGGGACCTTGGGCTACTCCTGTTTTGGTTCCATCTCATCTCATTATTGCGCGGTGGCATAGGCCGTGAGCTCTTTCTGGATGGCGATTGATTTAATACTTCTTGCAATGTTAAATGTTCATGGCAAATGTTTTCCAGCTGCAGCTGGCTATTGGTACTTGAGCAGCCCGTGCTGATGCAGGCAGGAAATGCCCGGGATGGTGGTGGCTTTCCTTCCATTGCTCCCTGCAGTCCCACAAACACCGAGGTGCAAACCCGGCGCGGTTTGGTTTGTGCTGTGCACATTTTGCTCGCTACCTGTGCATTTGGAGCTGTTCTGAAACGACAGCAGAGACCAAACAGAAATGTGGTCCCCAGGGTGCTCAAAGATTTAATCTGACCAGATGGGACAAACTTGAGAAAGATTTTGACTTTCCACTCTGTTTTGCAACAAGAAAGGCTGATTTTTTTCCCCCCGTCCTTTCTTTGTTAGGAGAGGCAGAGATCAGGCCATCCCCAGAGAAATGAGCAGGTGTGGCCATTTACAAGCATGTCTGGTTATATTATAAACCAACAAGAGAAAAGTTTGCAATGGTTTGAAAAGAGCAGCTAAACAGTTTTAATGTTTCATCCCAAATCCTATTTACTCAAACAAGAGCCAATCGAGGTTGTGGTAAAACCCAGCCTGTCCAGACCTTTAAAGCTCATGTAATTTTATTTTATTTTTTATTATTTTTATTCTGTCTTCTGTGTGAACTGAATAGGTGCATTTTGGTAATCCTTGCCTCTGGACAAGCACAGAAGCCTTTTTCCCCCTGAATGGCTGATGGCAGAGCCGTCCTTCCTGCCTGCTGATGGAAGTGGTGCTGGGCAGGTTTTTTCTCTTCGGTGTCAGGGCAGAGCACGGTGGTTTTGGACCCCTATCCCATCCGGCATGGTGCTGCTGTGATTTTGGTGCAGCATTGCTGACCCTAACCCCTCTGTCTGTGGGCATGCTGAAGATTTTCCCCTTTAAACGCCAAATAAATGCAGTATACGGGATTATTTTTATTGTGAGAGGATAATGCACCATCAGGCTGCTGGTGCAAGCTCAGGTTGGATCCTCCCAGAATTCTCGCCGAGGACAAGTGAAAGCCCCTGGCTGAGGTGGTGTTTGATGATGGTTTTGTTGGGTCGGTTTTGTTTGAGATTGCGGGATTCTCGGCGCTTTCAGAGACGTGGCTTTCGGGGTGGGTTCCCCCCCTCCCAACCCCCATCCAGCAGCGATTCGGGTCGGAATTCACCTTCCCAACCCGGGGCGTCGCTTCTGACCCAAGCAGTGTCAGCGCCGGCGTCCGCGGCGACTACAAAAGGGACCCCCTAACGGCGGCCGGGCCGAGGCGCTTCTTAAGATCCAAAGGCTGCCGAAAGAACAATTGGATAAAGTTGGGGATTGGAGGAGCTCGGTTTTCTTGTGCCGGGGAAATGAAGCTCCAGCCCTTTCTCTTCCCAGCCCCTTTAAAAGCAGGAGGCTGCTAGGGGGTTGTGGCTGTGTCAAAGCCGCTGGGATGCCACTGCTGATCACTTTAATTACTAGGACTAAGGAGGATAAAATTAAAAGTAGCACCATTGAAGCAGTGGAAGAAAGCTTGCCGAGATGGCGGTGAACTGTGAAATATAAAAATTGCATACCAATACATTTTTCTAGGAGGGAAACAAGGAATTACATTACTTATTCTTGAGGAGTTTGTCCTTAAATGGTGAAGTTTGCCTTGCTGTGCATCCGCCTGGCCGATTTTTAGGCCCATCAAAAAGTAATTGGCAGGGAGGGACCAGGGGAGCTTCTGCATCCCTTCAGTGTGGCTGGGATGGGGTGGGAAGGGATGGGATGGGAACAGCTGCTGCGTGCATGTGTGCAGCTCAGCTCCCTTTGCTGGTGCAGAGCTTCTCACTGAGGGCTGTAACTCCTCCATTCCCTTGGTGGATTTTTTCAGCTCGAGCCTCCCCCCAGCAATTTCCCGTGCAAAACCAAGGGTGGGCAATTAGCGATTTGCTTTTTAGTAATTGTTCTGCAACTCCAGCCTGAGCTGCTGTGGTCTGCATACTTCTTCTGCTCTAAATGCTGTTGTTCCTCCCACGAGCCAAGCTCAGTAACCGGCGGTTCAGATACACGGTCTGAACTGAAGCCACAGATGTGCTGGGTTTCTCGTATCCGCTGGTGATGATTGGCTTAATCAGCACCAACACAAGGCACAGTAATCTGTGTTTGCTCGCGATCCCCGGGATGCTAATGACCACGGTGTAATTCGGGCGGCGGCTCGGTGCAGGAGGGGAGAGGTCCTGCCTCAAAGCACCTGGAGATGGGGATGGGGCCATCGAACCACCCGGGAACCCCGGTGCCAACTGCACACGTTCCTTTTTGAAAGCCACTTCAATGCAACCCATGGGTTCATTTATACCGAGAATGGCACTTTGTAGAGGATTGAGCAGTTTTATTCCACGTAAAATTAACTGTAATTAATGCTAGAGAATAGTGTGGGTTGGACCGGGAGCTGGTGCTGTGTCAGGCTGGCTGTAAATGGCATTAAATTGACGTGTTGTGATAGGCACAGAAGCAGGGGGAGCTTTCTGTCTGCGTTTGCGGGTCCCCTCCCGAACAAGTCGCTGGTGGAACTGTTGCTCTGCGCCTTGCGGGCTGAGCAAGCGAACAAAGCGGCGCTCATCCTGCTGCAGGGCCACGCAGCGGTGTCTTCGGAGAGCAAGAACACGAGCAGAAAAGCAAATCACGGCGATCTGATGGGGAATCGGAGTTCTGTCACTCAGGCACAAGATATTGTGCTGTGTCCATACGCTTTGTTTACCGTAGGGTTTTATGAGTTGTAACCTGCCCATGCAAGCTGTTAATGAGGCTAAATCTTGCTGCTTGAGGATTGAATTACAGCACACCTCTGGGCTAATGGTTATAAACAGAAAGTCCCATTAGGGCTGCATTCTGATTCATTCATTTGCATTTCTTCTATTGTGCCGAGAACAATGATGAGTAAATAGCTACAAACAAACAATTTACATGGAAATGGGTAAAATGTACCTAATTAGTATTTTGCGCTTGTTTCTATTAACGATTGCTTCAACTAAATAGCACTTAAGCAGAAGCCCTTAGCAGGTGTGGGATGCCGGTGGGCAGCCTGCCGGGCCAGCGGTCCAGAGCTGACGCTTGAGCCATCCCACTGAGCCAAGGCACCGTGAGACCTGTCCCCTCCTGTTGGCAGTGCTCATATGGGCATGTCCCAAGGGCTGGCCAAGGGAGTGGGAACAGTCCTTTGCTCTTTTCCCAACCGAACTTTGAAAAATACGTGTTCTGAAGATGGGGAAAGGCTTTCTTGTGTTCTTTTCTTCATTGCTGACCAAAATTCCCAACCACAGAGTGTTCTTTCTTTCCTTCATTTTCATTTGTTTATTTTATTTAAAAGGTTTATCCATTGAAGTCCAAGGGTGAGATTCCTTTCCACACCACAGATCTGGGAAGTGAGCTTTGTGGGGGGGGGTCGCCAAGAGCAACATCTGGCTTCTCCTGTCCATGCAGTGGGAGACTGCTACTCGAAGAAGCAGTTCAGTTCAGTAAAGCCATTTCTGTAGCCACAGCGAGACTTCCTGTAGTCACTGCTTTGAGACAAAAGTTGCTGAGAATTTTCCTCATCCTTTTTCTAGAACATGATTTGTAGGTTCTTTAAATTGTCAATAATTAGGTTTCTATTGCAAAAATAATTCGAGGAGTGCTTGAAAAAAATCTGATTCATAGCACTCTTTAAAAACTGTGGTGTGACACCCAACTGATACCGAGCATCCTATTTATAATGTGGGCCAAGCACCGTGCTGTAAACCAGTTACTATCATGATGATCAGATTGAGAATGAAATTGCATTTCTGTCAATTACTGACTTGGCAACTGTTCAATATATCTTAGCAGCAAGATGAAGAGCGGCGTCGGCAGCTGAGAGAGCGAGCTCGTCAGCTAATAGCAGAAGCTCGATCTGGAGTGAAGATGTCAGAACTTCCTAGCTACACTGAAATGGCTGCAGAAAAGTTGAAAGAAAGGTCAAAGGCATCTGGAGGTGAGCTAAGGAACTTTGTATCTTATCGCTATGGCAACCTAGAGGCCAGAGAAGACCTTTTTGGGTGTCCCCTTTATTCACGCTTCAAAACCTTGTGTAGGAAATTGTTGTTCATCAGGTGGACATATCAATTGGGTGGCTGCAGATATGTGACCTGAATCAGGGTTGTGTCACTTGATTCCCAACAATTAAAAGAAAAGCGTATATGTGAATGAAAGAAAAAAGTGCTCTGTGAACATTGGTCCATTTGTACAGATGTGCCATTGCCTATAATTTTGGTAGCATATCATGATATTATCTCTTCAATATGTGGCTTATGTAGGAGCGTAGATATACTGTTTGGGGAAAATGACATTTGAAGTACTTTAAGAGTCTTTACTTTGTATCAGATGTGTTCAAAAGACTGTTTTGGAGGAAATTTTTAAAGGAAGTCCAGGGGAGGTGGGGACAATAACCTTTTGATTTTAAATGGCATTCTTTTGACATACCACTTGCCTTTACAGGTTTTGAGTTGTAATATTGCTATAATGTTATTAAACTGACTTCGAAATGTCATTAAAATTCAGATACCTGCCAGTGCTATGAGCTGGAGTAATGTAGTGTCACTCAGTCTCAGATGGGTACTGAACACATTTCAGTACAAGCTTGCTCATTCAGTGTTTCCTACATGTTCAAAGTGGAAATTGTGTTTCTCGTACTCACATGTAATTCTAAGCCGAGGTGTCAGGAAAATCCAGCTTCACTTTCAGAATACATGTAGATTCAACAACAAAAATTCTTCAAGAATTTTTTTTCTCTACTGTTTTATATGCATATATATTTAAATGTATTCTTATTGCACCCCAAATCCTGCACACTTCTATTCCATTTAATACCAAAGCGAAAAGCAGTTGTGTTGTCTCTCTGGTCTTCAGTCTTCTTCCCTTTGCCCAGTAGGTCAAGCTTGCCAACACCTTTCAGTCATAAGTAGGGAAATTAAATTCTTGATGGGGAGGAAGTAGGACTTCATTATGAAACAACAAAAATGCCTTCTCAAAGTTTCCTCATGTCTGAAACAAGCTGCAACCTACTGAAAAAAGAAAAGAAGAGGGGAAGGACTACAAGTAGTTGTTTCTATTGTGGGATTTTTCCAGCTCCAACCAATTTACTGGGAAAGTTCAGCCAAGTGGGCCAAGCCCAGCAGCAATCGGCGACAGCACGGATTTCCCCACCGAGCTGAACCATCTGTGGGAGCAAGATGGCACTGCACCTGGCTATGACACAGGCTGTGATCTTCTTCATCCCTCTTCTCTATTTCCAGCTCTCCATCATATAATCATAGAATGGTTTGTGTTAGAAGGGGCCCCAAAGATCACGAAGTTCCAACCCCCCTGATCCGGTACTAGACCAGGTTGCCCAGGCTCCATCCAGCTTGGTATTGAACACCTGCAGGGATGAGTCATCCACAGCCTCTCTCATTCAGTTACTGGGTCCTCTTTTATCATGCAGGTTCACATCTGCTCCTACCATCCTTCCCCTCCACGTGAGGGACACTTTCTGCATACATCCTGAGAGCTCAGCTTTGTGGTAGTTAGCCTGCTTTGTCACGGTAACTCTCTTGAAGTGTTGCCAGGTAATAACTCGGTATGCACCTTTCTGGAAGGTAGCTTTCCCTGCTCATATTTTAGTCTGAGTTTTTGCTCTTCTGAAGCTTTTGCTCTTCCTTTATGGTACTGATGAGCAGTGCCCTTAGCCCTCATGCAGACGACCTGGAAGCAGTCATCTGCCATTCAAGCAAGGGCATTTTCTCTGTCTATGTTGGCTAGGGTTCAAGTTCTTTCTACCAAATAACAAAAACCTTCAACAAACTTCTGGCTTCACAGGGACTGGGTCTCCTTTGTGGGTTTCTCTCATTTTGCTAATACCTGCACTGTAATATTTCTTCAGTAGCTTTGCATTTTGTCATCAGGAGAACTTGATGCAGCACTCAATCTTGAAGGATACCCGCTACCTCATCCCGTTGTCCCGGAGCATACATGTGATTTTGGAGTGAGCTTCCATCCTCTGGGGTACATCTGTTCAGCTGCATGCAGGCAGACATGAGCTCTGCTTCCTGCAGCACTCAGGTACAGCTGCAAGGTGTTTCCAGATGTTATGCAGACCTGTTTGGGCAGTGCGTCGCTGATCTTTGCTGGATGAAGTGCAGTGCAGCTCACTGTACAGCTGGTGCTGCTGTGTGCTGACCAGAGTTTACATACTCTCAGCCAGCTGCAGGAACAGGCCACAGATTTTGTATATTTATATGTAGATTGCATAAGCACTTGGAGAGTTCCAGTGTTATTAAAGGAGGAGGCAGAGCATCTTCCGCATGCTTCTGCCACTCTGTTGGTAATTCCAGGTGCCACACCACATCCCTTATGCCAGAAATTAATTCATTTGAAATTGAGCAGTTCTGGGAAATGGCATCAACACTTTATAAACCAGATATATTGTAATTACTTCTGGTTTTAGTCTTCTTCGTTATTTGATTTCCAGCAAAAATAAGGATTTAACCAACGAAGTCTCCTTTTTGTGACTGGATTCTGAATGCTACTCCTAATTGCATCCACACGTAGCAGTTCTTTTTCTCTGTGGTCCTGTATTCCCCATACAGTACCTATGACAAGCTTATAGTAATATGTCTTCCGAGCTTTCTCGTCCATTATGTTTCATTAATCTCTTCTTTTACATTGATTGCTACATTTAATCTACAGAAAGGGGATGTAGCACATCATTTTCCTGTCTCTTAATTCAGTTCTTCCAGGGGAAAAAAAAAATGTATTTCAGCTTTGGGTTTTTGGAGGTTTTAAAGACTAACTTCTCGATGACTGTTGGTGGTGAAAATCTGAATACTGTTTCTGAATGCTTATTGAGAGTTTTCTGTTTTGGGACTGGTGCTACATTCTCAGTCAAAAGGCTTTTTTTAATCGTGGTCTGCGAAAATGAGATGCCTATGGCAAGCACAAACTTTCCTGGATAAGCAGCATCCTTTGCTGCGAAATCCAGTCGTTTTCAGTAGGTTATTTGTCACGTGAGACAAAATACTTCTTTCTGCCAACTGCCAGAGGGTGTGGGGTGGCACCTTCAGATTTATTACATGTCCTGCTAGCTTCCGGCTGATAAGCAGATGCCTTGAGATGGGGCCAGGGACAATGCTGAGATAGGAATCCAAATATCCTCCCTCCTCCCAGCAGTGGTGGGGCAAAGGAATTGGCATCTTATCTAGGTACAGTCTGCACGCAGCGGGACGCCTATCTCCCCTTTGGGATTGGGGCAGTGTTTTCTTTCCTCGCTGTGTGTCCCCAGCCTTCCTATGCGATGGCCTATGGGCGAGGAAGGGCTGATGTCCCAGGTGTCCAAAGGGCAGGGAGGGAGAGGCAGCAGGAGGGCTGCCCAGAAAAGCACCCAAATAGGCAAAACTGCGAGGAGAGAAGAAGGTGGATGCAAGAATGGAAAGGAAGAGAGACGTTAGAAAAGCAGGGATGGAAGAAAAGAGGAAAAGAGGCATCCAGGTGTGTAGTGAGAAAAAAAAATAAAAAAAAGTTTTTCAAAACAAAACAGAGTTCAAAACTGAAAGAGTGGACTGCAGTTCCAAAACTCACCACGTGAGCCAGCTGATATTGCACTGCACTCTGATACTGAAAGTCTGCAAGGTGCATCAGAGATGTTATTTCTGAGGCAGTGAATTGAAGGGAGTGTACATAGCAGCTCAGTTTTGCACCGTGCTTGGTCTTCTACTTGTAAACCAGGGTTAATTCCTCAGTTTAATATTTTTAACAAGCAGCATTTGTATCTATTGGCAGTTCCTGCTGTTCTTTCTTGTTCCAGCATCTGATTTCTTGTACACTTGAAGCAGTATTTCAACTCTACCTTTCTTCTGTTCCCCACGTTTCTTCCTTCGTTACTGTTCAGTTGCTCCTGTCACATCCCATAGCCTCAAGTGAACTTCACATTTGAAAGGAAAGAAATTAAATATCCAAATTCTGCAAGCTTGAAAGATTTCCCAGAGACAATGCTGGAGGCTGGAGATAGCTTCTTCCCTGATGGCAAATACTGCTCTTGCAGCAGCAGAGGAAACTTAACAGGTACTTTTCCCACAGGTGTACTCTAACTCCCAGTAACACTTTTGTCTCAGAGAGGTAATTGTTCCTTCTGTATTTTGTGTGTTGCAATTCCTTCGCACGTTGATCTTTTTTCCTCCACGATTCTGGCTTTTCTGTATGGTTCCAAAATGTTCTTATTTTACTGTGTCAGTCATTGCAGTCCATGCTCTGTAGACAATGGTCAGTGCTGTTTAGTTGTAGACTTAATTGCTTATCTTTAATTCTTCTTTTTAATTTCTTCTCCACTTGGTAAAGGTTTGTTGTCTTTCTAGGATCTCTGTTTACCTATTTTTCAAGGAAGCAGTTCTTGCACAGTCCTCTAATTCTGTGCCCTGCTTCTAGACCAAGTGCTCCACGTTTTTTCACACTAGTAATTTGCTTTTTCCTTAGAAGATAATCTGTTATCTCTTTGTCACGTTGCTCCTTTTAACATTTATATTTGGAAAATCTTGTTGCAACATGCTTCCCAAACACATTACTTCTTTAATACACTTGAAGAACATGAGACCTGAAGGGGGAAAAAAAAAAAGAGTAGTTTAAAACAAAGCAACTTTGTCAGTTTTGAAAAGTATTTGAAAACTTCTGAAATTCCTTGAAAAGAATGCTTTTAATTGACAGTTCCTTATACCCTGTCAATGTTCTGATAATCATACTCAGTCAGTCTGCCGACCTTAAATTAAATACTAGGTCAGGTCATTGTCTGCCACTAGGAACTGGTGTCCTCAACGTTCCCTTCTCTTCTCTTACCTAAAACTATGGTGTCAAAGGCAGTGCCTCTGATTTCATCTTGCTGTATTCAAAAAAAAAAACCAAAAAGTTATATAATCCAACATGGGCATTCAGTAACCAGCAGTTGTCAGTTGAAGCTGTTCTGACACGTCCAGCACCCTGCTGGGTTGCCTGCTCTTTGCGAGCTGACCTTGCTTGCTGACTCCCTGGGGTGCTATGGAAGGCATCCAGACTGGAGGTGCCACCGCAGTGTCCCTCTCCCTTTCTCTGCCACCTCTTCCAAAGGTCGGTGCCCTTCGGCTGCTCTTAGCCCAGCAAAGAGCACCTGGGCCAGAGTGCCGTTGGATTTTCCAGCAGCGTCACGAGGGACTTCAGATTGTGTTTCCTGATGAAAAGAAGATGCTGATGCACCTCGAGACAGTGTTACTTTAGATCTACTGCTGCCCCCACGTTACTGCTCTTCCCTTTGTCTTCCATTTGCTCTTTATCCCATCCGTCTGCCAGTGTGATGATGGATCCACTGTGCCTCTCTGCTTCGTACAGCTGCCTCCCTTGGATCACAGAACCAACTGTGTTAATGTAAATGGAAGCAGGAGAAATACTGCAGAGTCCTGAGTGTTTTTTCCCTCCTGAAGAACTGCCTGGTCCCAGGTACTGGTTTGGCTGAGGAGAATAGATCACCAGCTCAAGCTGAGCCACGTGGGGAGAGAGCTGACCAGCCAGAGTTAGTGGAGAGGAGCCTGGGGAAGTTGTGGTGGTCAGCTAAAATGGAAAGTCCTGCAGCATCCTGCTGATGTCCTACTGACGCAGACCGCTTCTGCAGCAAGCAAGCAGCCTGTACTGAAATAGAAACTTCTTTGTGCCTTTGTCATTGAAAACCTTTCTCTGAATCGGCAAAGCTGCTTGGAAGTCTGATAATTACAGAGGAACTGAGGGAGCGGCTAGTTAGAAAGGAGTAGCAGACGCACACACAAAAAAGCCAGAAAGCTCCTACAGTGGGAATTGCAGGGATGACAGAGATAGAGAGGCGAGGAAAAGAAATGGCTGTACAGCCTGAGTGTTAGCAGTGTGGGCCTGGAGTGCAGTCTGCAGGTCTGAGGGTGAGTTTGGTGTACTTCAGAGGCAGGTGACAAGCCATCAACACCAATCCCAGGCCTCTGTTGTTCAGGATGATGGCATCTTGGTACAACACTTGGGATCCTTTTTGTTTAGATGATGTCAGAATGTATCAATGGTCTGTAATTACGTTCAGCATTTTTCCCTGTTGTGCAATGTTTTAAAGGTCCTGCAGTTACTCTGTACTTGTTCTTTCTCCTGGCAGGTTCCAGCCTTCTCTTTTTCATCACTTTTATATGCGTGCATACATGCATAGGAAAAAAATGTTAGTGTAAGTCTGAACAAGTGTAGATAGCACACGATATGAGACTTAGAAGTGAGTAAATACAATGCAGCTACATGCTTTGAAAATATAATTCTAGCTTTTATGGACCTTGTTTAATTTCATTGTATATTTGTATTGAACGTGTGAGTCAGGATTATTCCTGGGATCTGCTTCACAATTCGACACTTGCTATTTGATCTTTCTCAGGTTACTTACTCTTCCTGTGCCATAATTCACCTACATCATCATCATCATAATTGTAATTATAATAATTACCTACTTCATAAAACATTACGGGGCTAATTTACAAGTAATATTCATGAGCCTCTCTGAGAAACCCAAGAGGAGGGATGCCATAAAAATATCAAGTGTAATTATTATTATTATTTTATTTAAAATGTACTTACTTACAAACACTCCTGATTCAGGGCGCCGCAGCGAGGCCAGGGGGTGCTCCTGTTGCACCCGAGGTCCCCACTTGCTATGCATCACATCCCTTGGGGAGATGTTCCTGCTCCCATCAGAGGTGGTGGCAGACCCAAAGATGTAAGCAGGGTGCAGGGATCACCTCTCTGTGCCAGATAAGGAGCAGCACGGTTCTCCGAGCTGGTAGCCCAGTGCTGGTAGCTGCTGCCTTTCTGGAGAGACTGGAGCTCCCAGTTCCTGGTGCTGGCCAGGCCCGTTCAAAGCCGCCGTACGCCGGCATCAGCACCTCTATCCCACTTTGCGTTACAGAGAGCTGGGAGCCTGGGGAAAATCATTATGACTCAAGTTATAAGGAAGAGCACATGTGCTTTTTAGAGTTAGGCAGACACTCAGTGCAGTGAGCAGCCACTGCTGAGGCCACGCTTGCCTTTATTGTAACAGGAGCTTCCAGCAGAGCTCCCTGTGTGTATATCAGATTGCATCCGAACAAAGATAAACCCATGAGCGGACTGGGTGAAATCTTCTTCCACACTTATTTAATGATTTGCATTTTTATCATAACACAGCTTGTTCTCTAAAGTATTCATTTTTTTTTTTAGCATTGTGGTGCATGAACATAAGACAGTACTAACCTTAATGCTGTATTCCTACAGATGAGGATGAGGATGATGATAATATTGAGATAGATACTAACGAGGAGGTTCCTGAATGCTCTGTTGCTGGAGGTGGAGATGAGCTTACTAACCTAGAAAATGACCTTGATTCAACGGGTAATTTAAATAATGGCTATTTTGTGTATTTTGCATGACTAACACTCCATCATCATAGGTAGTGTTGTGCTGCTTCTCTCTGTCATAACTTTATTTCTTCGTGCCTTTTCATGTCTTTCAAACCCTACTGTTTATTCTGCTTGGGTATTTTGCATTCACGTTTGGTCAAAATTTAAAATCAGCAGCAAAATTATTATTTCCGATAGTGGCAAATTTAAACGTCTCTTTTTTTTTGATGGGGAAAAGGCTTCAGGCTAGATCTGTGAAATGGAAGCAAATGTGTCTCTGTGTAGACCTGATACCCTTCCAGCTCCTGCCAGGGGACCAGCTCTTGGGGACACTTATAGATTGGAACAGAGTTACTCCTATTTACTTTTTAAAGTTAAAGTAATACTGTTTTTTAATAACATGTCGTGAAATCATTCATACTCTAGTAGAGATGCTTGTATTATCCGTCATATTACGAGCTGGTCCGTTCGAAATAAATCATTGTAGAGGTATTTCCACCTTCGAAACTTGTAGACCAGCAAAACTGGAGCTCAAGTTTCTCCACAGAAACATGTCAGAGTTGTACAAGGAAGAGATTTTGTGCTCGGTATGTCTGCCAGCTACCAGTGGCCCCGGCGAATGCTGAGGGCCTCTTTGCTGTGTGGTCTGACCCTTGGCCCAACACGGGCTCCTTTGAGCTTCGGCAGCCCAGAGGAGTGTGGCAAGCACTGGGCAATATCAGGATCCAGGGAGTGCAAGTGGGAGCTTCTTCCAGCAGCCGTTGACTTGGTTCAGCCCATGCCAGCTGGACCCAAGTGTGTAACCCATGAGATATTCAATCAGAACACTTCATTTAGTGTTTGCTCTTTGCAAATTACTTCAGCAGTGACGTGTATACATCGTAGTCGTTTCCTTCAGTTGCATTAGCAAGCTTGTCTTCTCTAGAGTGCAGAAGGTATGAGTCATGCCCTTTATTTTTTTATCTGAGGATTTCCAAAGACATAAGAAAATACATTTAGTGTTTCCAGCATTGTACTTATGCTGATTTAGAGTAGCATCCTGTCAAATGATTTTCCAGTAAATTCTGGTTCGTTTTAGGAGAAATAGAAAATTGGTGAATGATTATTCCTGTCACGTAGCCCCAGGATCTTGCCCGCGTTTATTTCTGTGGGCCTTTATTTCCTAAGAAATACCTTCTTGGGTATACAAAACGCTGCACAAACTTCCACCGTGGGAAGGCGTTATGGAGAAAAATCTGGGACCTGGTTTTGCAGGTCTCTCTGCACATTAGCCAGATGGACAGACAGCGTTGTTCAAACGAGCGAGGAAGAAGGTGATCAACAATACAAAAAGCAGCCTGATGCTGTGATAGAGATCAGTGCACACAGATTTTGGTGGATTTCTGCCAATTCATACCAAGTTCTAAGGAAGGCAGAATCCCCTGGGAGCATCTAGACACAGAACTGTAAGGGACACTTCACATTTGGTGTCGTTATTGACTGTGTTAATTAATTTGTCCCCTGCTGAATCTTAGTCCCTCCTATCTATCTCAAGAAAAGTTTGTGTGTGTGTGTGTTGTTTTTGTTTTTTTTTTTTACTGCAGGTTGTTAGTTTTAGATATTGCATCTGTCTGTGTTTGTCAGCTCTGCTACCATACACCGCTCTGAATGTATCTGATAAAATGTGAACCTCTTATATCATAGTTATTACATGATGTTTATGTATAAACCCATGAGAATGTGCATGTACTTACATATGAGCCTCAATTAAGGGCACCCTGGCTGGGTGTGCCAGAGGAAAGGGAAACTATCCTTCGTCATCACCCAGCCCAGCCTGCTGCTGCTGCAGGCAGGCATCGTTTGATTTCTAGCATACCAAAAATACTTGGGCTAATGTGAATCAAAACTTGGAAAGGAGGTATGCACAGAACGCTTATCGCCCCACTTCCTTCTCCAGCATACAGGGAAAACTCTGTAGGAAAGCATTACATGTGTAGGTGAGGTGTGCTGCATGTCCGCACAATCAACCTGCGTGTAGAGATTGAGCATTATTGGGAAATAAAATTCTCAGCTGTCATTTGTTTGGGCTCTGATCTGAGTTCCTAAAGTCAATGGGAAAATTCTGTGGGGTCCAGCAGGTTTTGAATCTGTCCCTTCGATGACGTTCTGACGTCTCTTATGGCATTCCTGGCCTCGATGTGTTCTGTAAATCACAGTAAAATATTACTAGAAAGCTGGCTCTTTTGATACTGCAATTGTAACGTTTAGAAGCTGTGCCAAGGAGCCTTAGGATGAATGAGTAGTTCATAAACGTGAGGGGTTATCAGTACTTACGGTGTGCGATAAATTGTTATATGTCATCTGAAAATAAATGACTCTTTAAGTGTGTTTTAATACCAAATCATAAGTCAGAACAGGTTGAGAGTAACTGGGCCTCAACACTGTCTGGTTTCTGTGTTTTTCATCTACTCTTTTCAGGCTGTGCGTACTTGTTTAGATGAGCACTATATTTTTTAACGTGTGTTTTTTGAAAAAAAAAAATATCATAATGTAATTGTACATGGCACAAATCTACACCAGTTTGAATTGCAAAAAAAAATATATATATATAATAATAATCCTTCTAGTTTCTACTTTTTAGTTGGAAATTACAGTAAAGTGAATGAAATCTACCTTTTAAATCGGTACATTGTTGTGCCGACTCTGCATTTAAATGCATCTCACTCTGTTGTATGTGGTATTTGCATATTTAGCAGAACAAAACAGTAAGTTGGTGGATTTGAAGCTGAAGAAGACCCTAGAAACTCAGCCACAGGTGGCAAATTCGCTCTCCAGTGCTGCTCAGAAAGCTGTAACTGATAGCTCAGAGCAAGACATTAAGGTAAGTTTTGATTAACGCTTTTGTCTCAGTACCTGTGTGTTTTGATTTCTGTTTGTACTTTGTGATGAGGAAAATGATTTCTTACCAAATCCTTCACAGCAAGAAATGCAGAGAATCTTTGCGGCGTGGCTTGCAATGTGCCGGGGCTCTTTTTTTCCTGTTGATTAAGCAACATGTTTTCCTCTCTTTTTGCATCTTGATGCTTGTAATTGGCATAAAGGCAGTAGACGGAAGCATCACCTCGGTGTTGGCAGTGCTGGGGCTGCCACTTGGATAAGGAGCACATCATGGGCTGCATCCTGTGTGTGGTGCTCAGCAGCCGGGCTCCGGGAGCAGCCCTGGGCTCAGTGCTTTGCTTCCCTTCGCAGCCTGGCCCTCTCTTTTCTCTTGCACTAAAACTAAGCTGCATTCCATTTTAAAGGCATACATACTTGGGTACTTGACAACGAGCGCTCCTGAGAAGAAAAGAAACCAGTATGTGGTGTGTGTGGTTGCTTTGCCCATTCGAGACGTTCACCCCTTCAGCAAAAAGCACGCACCGATCAATTTTCCGTTTAATTTTCTTAATTAGCCCCCTTGTGTTCTTACTATTATTTTTTTGTTTTGTTTTGTTTTAAAAAAGCAGCCCCTGGATGTCATGAATATCCCTATGGCTCTGGGGCACTTCCAGTTGGGTATAACTTTTCACCCACCTGCAGTCTGTGGGGAAAGCGCTGCTGACTGAAAGGATTTCCTTCCCCAGATACAGAGATGCTTTGAAGTCCCAAAACAATGACTTTCATTGCTTTTCCCTTACACTGTCGGTTCCTATAAATTGGTGATGAAAGTGTGTGGCAGCAGCGGAGGACTTTCGGTCTCTATCTTTGAACAAAAGGAAGCCTGGATCAAGTCTGATTTTTGCGTTCAATTTAGCTTTCTGCAGTGGATTTAATGCAAAATGAAGCTGGCCCAAGAATAATACAATGGATTGAAAAGGCTAACTGAATTAGTGGGCTTAGAGGAATACATTTGTAAAGTGGCAGAAGTCCGTAGTCATAAAAAGGTTTCCTAAAATGGGATTTACTGGCTAATCACACCGATATTTTAGCATGTTGCCAGGCCTAAAAAAATTAGTTGTGTTTGTTTGTTTTGGTAAAGACTCGAGTTTAGGCTGTGGACTTGTTATTGTGCTGCTAACAGGAAACAGCATTCTGTTTACCCAGCATCATCACTGCCCGCCTGGTGCAGCTGACGAGCCCTGGGCCCGGCAGGAGCAATACTTTTTAAGCTTAATTCCACAAATGGGGCCGGGGCCGCCTCCATCAGGGGAACGCAGCACCACCTTGCTTGATGAAAAAGGGGTTTCTCTTTTCTAAAAAGCTCCTGCCGACGAGCGGGATTTTTAAGGTGCTCCTACAAAAGGTGCGACTTAACAGTTTATCTTTAAGGAAGAGTTTGAAAGCGGCTTTATAAGGAATATATGGCGTCCATCTGTTCTCGGGGAGCTCTCGGCATTGAGTCGGATTTGTTTTTTAATAAAATGCAGTTTACACGTTTATAAATGAGGCATTCTGTGTTTGTGGAAAAGGATAAACTGTTACCTTCCCTGGAGGATTGTGTATCCCCGGCCTCCTTGAGGCTAGAGAATAGGCCATTGGAGAACTCCCTCATTACCGATTGTCTCAATGCAGAGGAAGGGCAAAGTCTTGGTAGCTTTTGATAACCAGTTTCAGCATTCAGCAGGCTTAGCTATTAGTCATGCATCTTAGCCTTTCCCTATTTACTTTCAAAACACTTAATAAAAATAATAAAAGATTAGGTATAAAATGAAATATTTGTTTGGTACACAGCACCTCGGTATCTGCAGCTTCCACACACTGCAGTGGTTCAGTCTTCTGGGATATTTCACGTCGACAGAACCATTTGAATTTGTTACCAGTATTAACATAGGAAGCCCTGGAAAAAGATAATTGTAGTTTCCTTAGCTGTAAAGGGCTTACTTACAAATCTGGCTTTGGAAAGTTATAGCTGATGAAATGCAGTTCAGTGGGGTAGTATTATAATCCTACCTTTTAGCCTTCATCCAGCATTAGTGGTTTATCTCAATGGGCATAAAATTAGAAACTAGTTCTTCTTGTCGTACAAGGCTGGGGGACTGTAGGAAGCAGACAATTCCTTCCCGGCTGGCGGCATGGCACGGCACGGCACCGGGCTGCGGCACGGCACCGGCAGCACTCGGCAGCACCATCCGGGCACCCCCAGCTCAACCAGGGCAGGAGGGGGCCCAAAGAGCAAAACCCAACCGCTGCCACCGCAGGCTCAGCAAAAAAATGGAAAGTTAGTCACTCCTCTCTCTTTTTTTTTTTTTTTTTTT
>VXAB01001864.1:1551985-1569822 GCA_013399175.1 Odontophorus gujanensis
TTTTTTTTTTTTTTTTTTCCCTCCCCCTTTGCAGCTGATACTTTCGTGCTGTACAAACTGTGGTCTGAGTTGGGAAATCCTCTTTGCACAACCTGCCTTGTGTTCCCCCCACCGAAACGTACCTTTCGAATTAGTGTCTCCGCGTTTGTAAACAAAAGAAACTGTTGTGTGCCTTGTTTTCCTAGCAGAATGGAACAGAGGAGCATCGTGCTGAGCGATTACAAAAAGCAGCAGAACGTTTTAGAAATCCTGTTGTGTTCAGCAAGGACTCCACCGTCAGAAAAACTCAGCTCCAGTCTTTCAGTCAGTATGTGGAGAGCAGACCAGGTAGGAGAAAATACAAAACGTGTTTTCCCATCTTATGATTTAATAATATTTAACAATAAATATATTAAAACCCGATAATGTAAGTCCCCGTTTCAATACATAAATATCAAGCTTTATAATAATTTTACATGTCTTTCCCCTTTTTTCAAGAGATGAAAAGGCAGAGATCAATACAGGAAGATACAAAGAGAGGAAATGAGGAGAAGGCTGCGATAACTGAGACTCAGAGGAAGCCATCAGAAGATGAAGTGCTTAATGTATATTAATTTTTTGTCTGGTTTCATGATTGCTGATAATTCTAAACTGTATGTGGAAATAGTGCCTTTATTTGTTAAAATGAGATGTTAGGTTTTTTTAGATGTCAATCTCCAGTGCATTCAAAGCAGAGTGAGAGGGGTGCACTGTTGAATTAGTCTGCAGTGTGGTGATAATTGTCAGATAAAAAAAATGAATTTTTCAGAGTTCCACAGCCCCAGCTTCCTTGAGACATTTCCATCAGGGCACTTCCCATAAAGAGATTCCAGTATTGATCTACCGGGAGGATTTTAATTATTACAATAGCAGATACCGCAGAGCTGCAGTTAGAGGGAAGAGTCACATGAGACCTGCTAGAATTTCTCAGCCAACCCATTTTGTTGGCTTGGGTTAATGGGTGTTCAACCTTTCCATTATCCAGATCAGCCGTGAATTACTAGCTGAATGATGTTTGCATTAATATAATATATATGGTAATTTCTTCACTTAATTAACGGGGAGGTTCAGCTCAGTAGGGGTATGGGCTGATCATGTGTAAAATTGATTTGTGAGGGAAATATTTGATAGACCGCAGGGAGAAAGCTGGTTTTGATGGACAGCTGTGGGACAGAAGCAGGAAGAACAAGTTTCACCCTGATTTTTTTTTTTTGTCTGAAAACACAACGCAGCCTTTGATAGCGGTCGCTCGCTCCTCTCCCCAGTTTACCTCGATACTTGTGTCCTTTTTGCTGGAGCAGTCTGGAGCTGAGGAGAGATTTCACAGCACTGTCACTCCTACCCTGAAACGTCCAACTTTTCACAAGCCTGACAGTTATATTTAGCGTAGTTGTACTTTCAGAGTTGAAAAGCTCTGGCACAGTAAGTCCGCATTACTTATGCAGATGATACACATGAACTCTAGGGATATTTCAGCCTGACACAGCATTTCTTTTCATCTTCTAATAACAATTGTTAACAATTATGCGTGCTGACATTAGGGAAGTTTTCATACTATTTTCAATTAATTATAGTTGATGAAAGGCAATATATTGCGCATCGCCTCAGCTCCGCGGACTGATTTTTTTTCCCTTCAGGGGCCGCTCTCTGGTACTTTTGCTCTTGTTTCTCTGGCTGTATGTCAGGTGAAAAAGGGTTTCCAATGAACTGATACTGTTGGCTGTTGTGTAAGAGAAGGACCAAGTTACTGGTAGCGTAACACTCTGAGATTCACACACTCATTACTGGTCTTGGAAGTTCAGCCAATCTTGCAGCCCTCACTTTTGAGTATGTCTTTATTTGAAATAACGTGTCGACATCATTATTATTATTATTATTATTGCACCTATCACTTGAATATGAAGCTGAACGCACCACTTCAGATACATTTGCAGAAAAACAATTGAAAACGTTCAGTGAAAGTATCTGTGGCCCTTACACAGCAACAAGCTAGGCTCCAGTAGGAAAGAACATCTCAGAAAAAAAAGCAAACTGTATTTTTTCAGTTCCCAAGGGGCAGTGATTTCAGTTGCATCCTTTCTAGGGTACAGGTGAAACATGAAGTTACTTTGCCATTTTTTTTTTCCCCATCTGAAGCCATCTCCATGGTCTGCAAGGAGGTGGATAAGCTTCCTTGGAAGGAGTAATATTTTCTTCCTAACGTCCCGCAGAAAAACATGCTTCAGGAATGGCATTTCAGCACTGTGTATACCCCATAATAACCTGGTACAGCGGGGTGATGGAAGTTGAGCCCCATGAGAATAACTCTCAGGTTCAAAAGGACTGTTCTCCAGCTCCTGGCGAGGGAGCCAAACCGCTTTGTAGATGTTTGCTGGAGGTTTTTGGAGAGGTGTGTGGTTGTCTGCTGGGCAGTGACAAGACGTTACAGGGCACAAGGGGCGAGTTTGACTCGTTGGTATTTCTGTGGCTTACTCAGGAAGGAGAGCTCTCAGCCTCGTTTACCTACTAGGGTACCAACAGGGCAGATCAGGTCAGTCCCTGAGCACCTGAGAGCCTGTACCTTGTCACTGCTGCCCAGGATAAGAATCAGTCACAGTAATTAGCAGTACTTTTCCAGATCACTGTGTAGCCAGGCAATTGCTTGCAGTAGGGGAAACCCAGAGAGGTATTACAGCCTCGTCTGGTGAGAGGCATCATTACAGTTGACCCAGAGGAGCTAAACAAGCCAGGGAGCTTGTCTCGGGTTTGTTTTTAATCTCAAAAGCCCGTGTTTTAATTGTCATTAGAGACTCTTGTGCTAGTTCTTCTAGCTCCTAAAGTTAGGGTTTTAAAATTGAGTAAGAAATGAAATGGCACGTTAAATAGTGCTTTATCTGGATTACGTTTCCTTTCATAGCACTTTGTTACGGCTGCTTTTATGTACTTAGGAATAAATTATATGAATTTCAAAAAGTCAGCCAGGTAGTTAAAAACTGCAGAATCAAGTGTTCCCTACAGGAAAAACTGGGATGTGTTAATAAATAAATAAGGACATTTGGCAAAATTGTAAAGTTTGCGAAATGTAAGTGTTAGCTTTTTGGTAGCAAGCATGATATTTGGTTGTTTAGGTAAGTGCCTTACTAAGTGTTTGTGGAAAGGAAAAATGCAACTTACAAGTGATGTTTTTTCTTCTTGTTTGTTCTCTTTAACAGAAAGGGTTCAAAGACACCAGTCAGTATGTTGTAGGAGAATTGGCAGCACTAGAGAATGAGCAAAAGCAAATTGACACCCGTGCCGCGCTGGTGGAGAAGCGCCTTCGCTATCTCATGGACACAGGTACGGTGCCCAATTACACTGTAAACAGTTTTGGCAAATTGAGCGTTCACAAACTCTTATAGAGTTTTGGAAGTGTGAATCTTTGAAGCCTGAATGTTCAGCAAAACTGCCTTGAAAATAAAAAGGCTGCGATTTGCAGCCACCTCTCTGGGCCCTGGTGATAAGAGTGCCTTCATGGGAAGTGATAACTTGCCCTGATACCGTGTGAGCCAGCACTATTGAACAGTGTGCTCATCCATGCAGAGTTGGAATACACATCTGTGCCTCATTGATATGCCACTGCTTAAAAAAAAAAAAAAAAGAATGAAAAAAAAAAAGTAAGATCTTCACTGTTCTACTGATTCAGTGGGAAAAAAAAGATTTGGCCAGCTAAAGCCATGTACTGCATGAAACAGAGCACTGTACATGGGGGAAGGCTCCATTGACTAGATCACTGAAATTTGAGAATACTATCTGGTTACTGATGCTCCACAATTACTTTATTTATTTATTTATCTTCAGGAGAGCAGGTCTTAAACAGTCCGTAATGCTTTGGTGTGGTAGGTGCAGTTGAAAGGATTAAAGTGTATGGGTGAGTGTTTGTTGCAAGCATGATGGTTGTGACTTCTGCGATGAGTGGACATGGAGTGCCAGTGTCCATCAGAGATGGAGAGGTGTAACGGCAGAGGGTTGAAACAAATGGTGCTTTGATAGTTCAAAAATAAGTCATTCCGTAGGTCCACAATGTGTTCTTCCTGTCCCTTGGGGAAAAGAATAGTCAGTTGGAGCAAATTTCCTTGTGGGTAAATTGTCCTAAAAAAATCATGTGTGTTTGAACTTTATGAAGGTGAAGCCCACCTTTAATTGGAATAACAGAATTTGAAGTGGATTTTAATCCAGGGTTGTGTTTTGAAATACAGATGAACAGGCTTTGTTTAAAGTTCAGTGTTTTGAAATCAGTTTGCCACACATGTCCAAATATCTGGGTGGGCTTTTTTTAATGTGTTTACTTTGCTGTGTGTGCGGGTGATTTGACTCTTCGACATCATTTTGCCAAGAAATGTAACTCAGAATTTCTCTACTGGATCGGTGCTTGTTTAGTAGAACTTTCACCTATTACATGCTTTTGAAGTACTTTTTCAAATGCATTACTTAACCTTTAGATACTCAAGCTGATGAAAATATGTATGTTTTATCCTGCACTTTCTTGTGTACTTTGTTGAGTAAAAAAGGGTGAAACATGCATTCCACACAAAAGAACTGCTGTGGCGTTTTGCAAGTCTTGCATGAACTCTAAGTACTGCCTCCAGGTATGTATGGAGTTGTCAGCATAGTATACTTAGGGGTTTTTTTAACATCTAATATCGTGACAGAGATTATTTTATGCTGTTTATTCCATTTTTAGAGGAACTTCTTGCATTTCTTCTGGTCTTTGCGTTTCTTGTGCTTTGGGGTAGGACAAATATTGCTGTGTTCCTCACATCCTCAAGACGACCAAGTGTTTGAGTCTTCTGCATAAGATGGAGCACAGCTAGAGCAGTTTGTACAGCATAGCTGTATGGGCTATAATAGGAATACCAATGAATACTCATTGATTCTTTTTCTGGGGACGAGGGGCCATGCGGTTCAGCCATAACAGAAAAGTTAGTTTTATGTTCTTGATCCTTTTCTGAGGATTTAACTTAAAATTACTGATTTGACAAGTCCTCAGTAAAAATCCTGTTTGTCTTTTTAGCTTAAATACATGGTTTAGGAGGAAACACGTGGAGAGTGGAGTTTCTTACCTCTAGTTAAGTTTATAGCCTTGAAAGTGGGGATTCTCAAACTTTTCTTACTAAGGATCACAACAGAGAGACTGTCTTGTGTGCCACCTCTCCTGCCAGTCAGTATCCCATTTGTCACCAGACAACATCTCTGTGGCAGTAACTGCATATCTTTACATGGAAGCATAGGAGGAGGAGGTGGGGTTTTTTCACCTGTCATGTGAATACCGTCTTGGCGGTGGAAGAAAGTCTGACCATCTTTTTGCAGTACCTGTAAAATGCTGTCCTGTCAGCTCTGCTTCTGTGCCCCAGACATGGTCCCCTTCCCTCAGCTCCTCACCACAGGGGTCTACAAAGTCATGTTTTAGGGGAGACAGTAACCACAGGCCCATAGCTACAACAGCTGTGAAAGGTTATTGATGTCCATCCTGGGGTTTTGCTATATTCCCCCAGGTGTTGGTACATACCAGAAAGACAAGAAATGAAAAATGTTGCCAGCTCTCAGTGCTGGACTGCAAAGTATTTTGGTGCTTTTTTCTTCTGAAAATGTAAGCTTTAGGAACCAGGAGGTCATAAGTCAAAGGTGTTGAAAACAAACTGTAAAGGACAAGAACCACAAATGAGTTGATGTTTGCTTAAAATGCTCTTGTAGGCAAATCCCTTCTGTAATTTTATGTTGCTTGGGGTTGTGTCACTAGAGGACCTTGGGTAAACACAAGCCTGCTGGCCTCGACAGAAGGCCTTTCACTGAACTATCCAAACCACTGTCTGCAGGGCCTCATGGCCCCACCAGTGTAGGAGCACGCTTGTGTTGGGATTTCCAGCTTTGTTTCCATGTGTGCCAGAAGCATGCAGAGTCTGGGGCAGCACGGGAGACTCACGTCATGACTGTACCCCTGCTTTGCCAGTAGATTCAAGGAGAGCACGGCAAGGTCTGCTCATCCTGCCATGTCTGCTGGGGGACAGGACAACCCACCCTTCTGCACTGTGCTTGTCCATGTACTGAGTATGAGACTCAGGCTGGGAAGAAAGCTCAGCTCCTCCAGCACCAAACCAGGGATGTTTCGCTTCCAGTGAGGACACTACTTGCCACCTGGCAGCTCCTGACCCTCTGGGTGAGATTCCTTTTTGCTGCTCATCCTGGAGGCTGCAGTGTGAATCTCTCCCCTGGCTGCATCGCTTTGACAGGAAAGGACTTTGTCTCCTGATCCATGCATCAGGGCCTTAAAGCAGATGGCTACAGCCTAGCAGAAGATAGAGCAGCTGACCTCTGGTCCTGCCCCTAGGGCATGACCCAGGTGCGGATGTGTCCCTTCCTCTGCTGTTTTCTGCATAGGATTGGGCAAAGAGGAAAGTAAGGGGAACAGGGCTGCAAGGAGAGAGCCCAGCTCCTGGCAGGCACGCATGCTGCCATGTTGCAGCCTGCAGACAGCTTTTTGGACAGGGAGCTGAGCTCGTGGCCAAAGGGGAGCTGATATGTTCTGAGTTGGTCAGTCAGGCAGGGAGCTCGGATCCAGCCGGGGCTCTGCGTTTCCAGCACCAGCTGCTCCTGATTTGACTGGAAACACTTTCCTAAGATGTGTGAAAAAATAAAAGTTAAGAAAATCCCCCACTCGTTGATTTCCATTTGAATCTGAAAAGTTGCACTCTTATTAATATCCTGTAATTTATGTTGCTGGTGCCGCACCTCAGACCTCGTTCTTTGCACTGGAAATGAAAATGTAATCTCACCTTGTTCCTGGGAAATGGAGTTTACTGGCACATGGCGGAACTGTGAGGGCACTCGATGTGTCACTGTCTCGAACCCAGCAGAATAAGCTGGTGGCATATTTGCTGTTGCAAACGTGTAGTAGTTACTTGTGCAGGAGGGCTTTGCCACAGGCACCATATGCAGTGCAGTGGGTGCAAGCGTTTGGAGAAAACACAGCACAGAGGTTCAAGTAAGAGGAGGGAGTTGTGTGGTCGAGTATAAATATCACATCATCTAAGAGCGTTGATTTCCCTCCTTGCACTTTTAGAATGGCTTGACATCAAATGATGACAGGGGTGGGATTATCTCCCTTTCTTTGGGATCATATTTGCTATGTTGTGCCTAACCTGTTATGGATAAAATAGTTCTGTCTCTACTTCTGTGGCAGCGTTTTTCTCCATAACGAATTCTTCTGTCATTGTCTTTAAGGTGCCCATCATCTTGATGGCTAAGTGCCAATTAAAATACGGAATTATCACATAATACAATTAAAAGAAAAACCAAAGAGGCCTAATTTACAAATTTCTGATCTAAATTTAGCTCCTTATTTTTTTTTTTTTGGTCACTATTTATTCACTAATTACAAAAGCAACCATTTTAGAAAAATAAAAAGCAGTTATCAGGTATTTTCTTATCTGACCACAGGGTATGAAGTGTTTTTAATTGTTTTTCTGATTAACTACAAGCTCCCAAATTCAAGTAGAATCATACTTATATTTTCTATATGAATCCCATACTTTACAAATGGGTGAGCCTGTTTGTGTCACTGTGTAAGAATTAATGAAATAATAATTAAAAAAACCCTCTGCTACTGATGATTGACCACTGATGGTAAATGTAATTGAATTAGCAGTGCACTAAAATAAATGTAGACAAAATAAATATAGACAAGAAAATCTGGTGAAAGCTTCTGTAATGTTTTAGATTAATAGGCATACAGAATTCTTCACATTTTTTATTACGTTGTCCCTAGATGAATTCAAAGTAATTGGGGTGGTTAATTTTATTTACACAGAGCCGTTCACAGCGCATTAAATAATAGAGATAATTGAACAAGAATTGTCAAGTGTGTACTGATATCAGACATATTACAGAAGGGAATGTGCATAAAACTTCATTTCTATGCAGCCATTGTTTATGGTAATTAAGTACACAGATTTATCCCTTGGTTGCCTTCCAAGCTTATGGCAACTGCTATTGTTGTGCTCCATTAATATGTAATCAGGAAATAGTTTAATTTTCTAATCTGCAGTTTGAGAATTCACTTTCTAACAACTCTTAATTACTGCATTGCCCTAATGATGCTCATGGTTAGGAAAACTGAACCAATAAACTCCGTGGAAGAAGCCAGAGGGGATTATGCTTCCAGAGGTGGTGCTTACTTAATAAACTTGTTATGCCTTCACCAGAGGGAGCTCAGTGTCCTTCAAAAGCATCTAATTTTATATTTCCGAGTTGTACATACCCACGTTGTGAAGAGTTAACATACAGTGTGTGATGGGGGTGGCTGTGAATTTCTTTCACTAGAGAGCCAGATAAGCGATACTATCACCATTTTGGTGTTTTTTCCTACCGTATACTAATTGTAGAGTTTAATTGCATGGGAAATAATGCAGTTAGCTTAATCTATTGTTTTAAATTGTCCTCACGGGTTTATTTTTGTCAAGTTTGTTTTCCTTCATTAGCCACACTAGCTAAACACGGTATCGTAAAATCTTGCTGGCAGAGATAAGCTCTGTGTTTGACAGCTATCTAATATTTGCTGTTTTCAGGGTGAATCTTGAACAGTTAAGAGTGCCTGAAATTGTTGCTTTTCTCCACCGGCCTGTTGTTCACCTTGATTGGAGTTCTTTGCTACTGCCTTTCAGAGTGCAGCTCTCACGGGAGCGCCGGAGTTATTTCGGGCTGGTGGTGCTGCCCTGAGGTCAGGACGGAGGTCCTGCAGGCTCCATGTGCTGGCCCAGCCCAGCACCACCAGTCCTGGGAGTGATGAGATGGGAAAAGGGAAGAGCTGAAATCTGCTGAGGTTCACCACCACTACAGACTGTGGTACATCCCAGGCTCCCCATAGTGCAGGTTCTGCCTGCAACTCTTGCAGGCCAGCAAGCTCTGCCTTTCTAATGGCGCCTACCATGACTCAAGGGTCTCCTACACCACCTTCTCTGCCAGGCCTTGGCGTGGGTTGGTGTCACCTAGTCGTGCTCAATTTCAGCACCCCAGGTGCTCGATGTGGGTGCGGGATTACCATCTCCCAGCCACTGTTTCACCTCTTCTTTTTCAGTCTGTAAGCTGTCTCGTCAGTGGGACTAATTACAGCCTGAACCGCACGGCAAACATTAGGAACACTGTAAACACATATGTTGTGTCACTGCAAATTAACTCTTCCTGATCTAAAAAGCAGCATACGCTTTGTTGCTGCATGCAAAAGGCAAGTCACATGTATTAATTAGTCTGCGTTTTACACAGCTTTGAAGATAGAAGGAACTGAGGTTTATATGAGCAGAACATTTGAAATTTTTAAAAGGAAAGGGAAAACATTGAGCTAAGAATGTACAGGAACAAAAAGAGGGTTGCAACGGTTTATTGTGTCTCTCGTAGGAGAATGAATTTCTCACTTTTCACAGTAAATTTCAGCCCAGAATAAATTTTGACTCAGTCTTTTTGCCTTAATACCAGCGCCAAGGCAGTAAACTTGGGTCCTTGAGAATGATTTCCTCTCGGAGGTATAAAACAAGATGAACATATGCAGAACATACTGTCGAGATGGCATTGCTGCAGTGCAGGCTGGTATGGGCCGTGTACGCTACGTTGGTTTTAATAACGTTACGACATTTGCACGGTGGTGTATTATAGTCACCAAGCTCGTAATTAAAGTGTACAAGTTGTCTAACGTCGCCCAATCAGAACTAGCTCCGATTTCTGCTTGCATAGTATTTGAGGCATAAAATGCACAGTTTCTTTCTGTCAGAGCGTGGTACAAAAGAGCAGGGAGACAAAAGCACGAGGGCCATTAGGTGGCTGTGTCAGGGCTGTGGCTCTCCTGCATCCCCCTGCTTATCTGCAACGCAGTCAACAGCTGTGCACAGGCTGTGCCTTACAGCTATATTATCCAGAAGCCAGGTCTAGAATATTTTCTCCTTGCACGGCAGCAGTATCTGGCTGCTGCTTTGGACAGCTTCAGGGCTGGCTGGCTGACACCTTTGTTAACCACGCTCGTGGCTGTGAAACTGCTTTTTGGAACTGTCTCAGGGTCAAATTGCCAGTAAGCTGTCTGGGTTGCTTTGTGTTACGGGATTTATTTACTTACTGGTTTTAATTTTTGTTTCTCTCACCTGTGTGGATGATGAAGAATGTGGGATGAACAGAAAAAGTCTCTGAGCCTATTACTTGCGGTTATCATGCATAAGGGGGACTCATTTTGGATATTTCTGTATCTACTGTACTGCCTCAAAGGGTAGGTCAGCGACTGATTAGGAACCTCTTTGCATAATTTCCCCTTGTGAACTCATTCAAGGGTGAATTTCCTACCTATGCTATTGCATTCAAATCTGCATAGAAAGACAAAAAGAACTTCTACCAGAACAAGCTGTCATGTCCAAAGATAAAGCGTGCATTCACAGGTCTGAAAATTGAAGCAAATAACCCTGAAGAGATGTACATGTTTATTTTTTTTCCTGTCCTCCTGGGGACAGGAACAGAGGTACAGATGATATTCTCTGCTCCACTCAGTTGCTGGGTCATAGCTCAGGCCTCTCAGCCCCCTCTTTCACAACCGTTTTCGTGTTTCTGTATTCACAGAAATTGCTTTCAGTGTTGCCAATCTGGGAGACGTATTTGTGTGTTAGTTTTCCAGGAAGGAGAAGTATGAAGTACAGAAGTGGCCTTCCTAGATTTTACAGCAAAGTGTGCGCGTTCAGAGAAATACAGCTGGAATTGTCGGGTGATTCAGTGATCAACTGCTGTAACATGTACAGAAAGGGAGATGGCAAAAGCTAAGGTAGCTTGCTTGAAATCAGCAGCATTAGCTCTGTGTTGGAGCAGCTGGAGATCTAACCTCACCCTCCCTTTTCTCATTCAGAAACACAGCTTCCAGGCACAAGTACGCTCGCGGCTTTTGTACTGGGCAGTAAAGTGTGGACTCGGAGCAGACCTCCAGTTCTTTTGTAATTGCTACCGATTGCTTTCTGAAATACACTGCACCTGCACAGCGAGCTTGTCTCAGGGAGAGGGTACCCAGAGATAGACATCTGTGTGTGGCTAGCGTGCACCTCTGTGGCTGGTGCGAGCAGCCACTAGAAAGCAGTGTCTGTGCCCCCTCTTTTCTCTGCACCCAAAATGTTTCACCTTTCTGCATTTAAATATTATTTCTGCCTATAAGTCAAACTGCTCGTCGTCACCCTAGTTTGACTAAAGATTTAAGCTGAAGTACGTGAGTAGCATAGAATACATTTCTTGCTCAGAAACACAAACAGCTAGCCAGGCTCTAAGTATATTATCAGGCAAGTTCTTTCAGAAACGTATTGCTAAAGAAGCTTAACATTAATTATTGTAACTTTGGGAAGATTACATCCACACTAGCCTTGTAAGAAGCAGCATACACTTCTTGACCTCCAATGCTAGAGCTTTAAGACACAAGAATGGCATTTTACCAACTTTAATGGGATAACCAGTATAATCTTTCAGCAGTAAGGGAAGAAAAAGTGTTTAGAGTATAATACCCTTCTGAGTTCTGATAGAGGCTGCCTGTTGTGTGTGCTGCAATCATAATTCATTTGTTTCTCTCTCTTGTTTTGGTTTTGTTTTCTTAATTATTTAAGGAGAAAATCGTGCTAGATTTTTTTTTGAACACACCGATTTACATATTGGCTTCTAGCCCTAGACGTTCTTTCTGTTTGCGTGCCAACTTTTTTCATGTGGTCTCTGTTTTTAAAATTTCTTGCCAGCGGTATTTGGGAGAGCTCTGCTGTACGGCGTGCAAAGAAAGGCACAAGAAGTTGCGATTGCCAAGTTGCAGACCTTCCAAAACGAACGGATTTCCTTCACTTCAGTTGAGCACACAGTCTGCACCGTAGCGGGAATGCGCGGTGCGAATGCGAGGCGCCGTTCCCCTGTCGTAGTGGTTGGCGCCTTTGGGAAACGCTGTAGTGTGAGGTCAGGTACTCACCTTCCACAGACACAGAGTAGAAGTTGGAGTTGCGCTGGGCATCCTTAATTCAGAATTCTCTCGATGCCGATGCATGTTTCACAGACTCCGTAATGATCCTTTCCCAAATAGAGAAAATGCAGCAGGATTTCAAGTACATCTCTATTTACATAGTTCAGCGCATGAGATTGCTGGATTATGATTAATTTTAATAGCTACATTAAAAAATACATCTAACATCGTTCTTAATTAGAATAATCTCTAAAGCCAGTTAAATGTTTCAGAAGACAAACAGTTTAATTAGCTAACCTACAGAGGCTCCCCTCCCCCAGATGTGCAGTAGTCTTAGGCTTGGTGTTAGCCTTTCAAGCAGTCTTAAACAATCGGATGAAAAGGGATTTTAGGAAGATTAGAGGACGGGATGCTTTAGACGTTGTCCGTTAATCATGAGATATGCACCATCTACAAAGTTTCACAAAGAAATGAGAATTTAAATAAAATTTACTTTGGTTATCTAGTTAGCATGAATTACAAGCTATAACATCCAGCGATAAGACCATTTAATAAATGTATTCTTTTAATTGTCGATATGAGCAAAAGTACATGCTGGGGTGTAGTAGCAAGTGATATACCAGATTAACATTCTGAAAGGGACAATGCTTTTTTTCCCAGAAACCAGCCCTTTGTTGAACTATCCCAGGGTGCCACTAGAATTTTTTTTTTTTAAGGGATTCAAACTAAAACTTCAAATAGAATTGTTAGAGTTGGGTCTTCATTTTCTCTCCTACCCATCTTCAAAGAATTCTGGAAAAGATCCGGGCTGGGTTTTTTTGGTTTTTTGTTTTGTTTTGTTTTTTGTTTTTTGTTTTGTTTTAACTCGGTTTCTTTTTGCTTTTTTTTTTTTTTTTTTTTTTTGGAAAAAGATTACTTTTGGGGCCAGAGTGTTTCTTTTCATTTGCTCAGGTGCAACTATTTTATTTTTGAGACAGGAAGGAGCCCAAACAAATGACACCAGCTTCTCCTGACGTGCTGTGTTTTCCTCTCGGTGTGACTTAGCGGGTTTTTTTTTCTTAAGTTTAAAATTGAGCTTTTTTTGTCAATCTAAAAACGTAACAGTCATTTTTGACAAAGCTTTCCTCCAAACGACCTCAAGGAATGCTGGTTCGTTATGTTCTCCTCTAAAATTCATCTGCACACTTTACTCTTCAAGGCAACAAGTTTGTGCTTTCTCCCCTAAATTAGCGAGAGCACTCTGCCAGTGCCTCTGTCTCAGATCCCTTGAGCTGGGGAGGAGGCCTTATTTTAAATGACACCCATGCTTTCAGCTGCTATCTCTGCACCCCGGCGGGAACTGTTTACGTGTGTTGGGCAGCAGAGGCCGCTTTTTGAAGAAGGCATCCTAACCCTTATCTGGCTTTTAACACTAGCGAAGAATTCAGTGCCGCCTTTGGTCCTTCTGTCTTCTTTTTGCCATCGAGTTTGTGACAAACAGACTTTCGGTGTACAGAGCCCCTTGGGAAAACACAGATGTCCCCACAGAAGTCCTTCTCTTTTAACCTGGGTCAGGCTAGCCCAATCCCAGTATTGCACCTGCCACGTGATGCTGGGGAAGGTGTGTGCGGTGGCACCCTTCAGCTCTTCTGCTGCAGGGTGACTTGTGAAAAATCAAGAGCAGGGGTAAGAGGGGAAAAAAAAAAAAGAAAGAAGGAAAGAATTCTGGCTTAGCACAAGTTGGCTGCTGTGACCCTGTGCCGCACAGCAGCATGCTGACTGGACTGTGACCCAGCGCCGCAATGCTCCAGCAGGCTGAAAGGGGTGGCTGCCCCACACTGCTGTGACCTCAGGGCAGCTACCCACCAAGGGCCACATGCAGTCAGCAGGGATGCCTTGCACCTGCCTCAGACAGGGTGCCTGCCGCCAGGCTGCTACACCAACCTCAGAACTGCTGTGCCCAGTGCCAGGCCACTGTGCCCACTGGGTGCCTGGGACGCGCAGCCCGGTCCCATGGGATACCGTGGCAGGGGAGCTGAGGTGGTTTTCCTTCTTCAAAACATCATTAGGATTGAAAAATGAATCTCTCGCTTGCACGTTTTGCATAAATACATGGTAAGTTATCAATTGACGTTCAAATAGCTTAATTGAGTTTGAGAGGGGGAAAGGTCATTTAATTGGTCTATATTGAAATGTTAACAGAAACAGATATGGCGAGGAATAGACTTTAATGGCTGCAGTGTGGCACTGATGTCTGCATTCACTTGCAAAATTGTTAATTAGGGCACTTTGGTAGTTCATTTGCTTTTGTATTGACGTGCTGAGTCTAACGAGAGAAATTGGGTTTGTATATGGTATTTACAGAGACTTCACGTGCCCTCAGGAATAAGGGAAATAAAGTGTAAATCGGAGCAGGTTTCTGAATGGTGCTGGTGCCTTCACTGACAAGCTCACAGCTATGCAAGGTGTTGTCTATTAGCAGTACATTTTCATGTGTAATTATGCTTGATAGTTACGTTTTGGGTTCATTTTCTTTTAATAGGTGTAGCAGTGGTCTCAAGTAATGCCTTAATGCAATTTTTTAAAGAAGTTTTGTATACCAAGTTTTTTAAACTACATTAAAACGGATCGTCCTGCGAAAGCAAGGAGCTGGATGTTCATTTCAGCCCTGGAAGAAGGCATTATCTCCTTGAATGCGTACTGAGGGGATATATGGAGCTGCAGTTCATGGCCCACAGTCATCGGTGCCTGGGAAATCACAAAACCAGCTCCTGGTGTGTGTTGTAAGTCCATCGTGCCTCTCCTGCAGAACTTAAACCTTTAAGGTAGTGACATTTCAGTGTGAGAAGGGCAAATCGTGCTGATGGTCCACCTGCATTTTTTGTGGGTTGTAATTGCATGGATTAATCCTGGTGCTGTTTCATAATAGACTTGCTGGATGCAAAGCTTGCTGTTTGAATTGGCTGCAGGAAGGCTGCATTGTGTACACTGTATAATCATACATTATGCTCCGGATACTCCATATAAACAGAGGCAGCAAGAAAAAGCAAGCTCAAAAGAAGGAGCTGCGAATCCACACTGTTACAACAGGGATTCTGCTGTCCTGCTCCCCAGGAGCGGGCTAGGAGAGGATATTTTGCAGTGAAAAAGCCCTGATCATACAGCTCCGAGGTGAGAAGGACTTGGTGTTGGGCACAAATACTGTGTCATGGCAGCAACTCGATGCTGGCTGCGGTGTAACGCTGTCATTGCGGGACAGAGCTTTGGGGTTTGGGCAGTACTTCGCCATGGAGCCTTTCTTTAAACTCCTAGGGCGAGGGTGACATCAGCTTCATTTACTCGTATGTATTTGGGAAAGTGCTTACGTGGAGATCACAATGTGCACACTGCAGCTATCTGGTTCTGCAAGCTTAATCAGAGTCCCAGAAAGTGTCATTGTGGCTGCATGCAAATGTATTTACATAGGAATGGGTCTGGGGCTCTTTAAAGAAGGCAACAAAGTTGAAGACGGAGGCCAACAAATAAATGAAAGTTTCTCTAAATCCATTGGATAATAGAGGCAGTGTTAAGGCTAACCACAGTGTTGAACTAAACAGAGGGATTACTCCTGGGTTTTGCATCAGTTGTTTTCTGCCGGGTGGCCTCACTTGTCAAAAAAAAAAAAAAAAAGAAAAAAAAGAGAAAAAAAAGTTTAACGGGAGAACATTCACATGGCACATTGAGAAAAGAAGTATGCTTAATTCCATCAAAGCTCAGAAATCAGTCATTAATTTATTCTAACCTCCGATTGTTGGTCATTTGTGAAACATCTGGCCTTTAAGTCAGAGGAACCCAAACACGAGCACAATGTGGGCTCTTCTGCAGATGGGGCTGGGAGCGGCGCGGGCCGGGCTGAGTGAGGGGCTGCTGCTCGCCGCTCCGCTCCCGGGACTTTGCAACACGTTGAAATGAATCCTTCAGTTAATTTACTCTTGAAATTAGATTGTTGTTCATTTGCATCTTGGAAAAGTTCTGCCATTAAAAAAAGAGTCTCTTGCTTCATGGTGAGTTAACAGATATTTAGCAATCTTGCAGCCTGCTAGTCAGAAATAGTTTCTAATGAAGTTGAAATTTGAGATAGAAAATGTATAAAAGCTTTCAGGAAAGACATACCCTATTTTCCATATGGCTAAGTAATTGTTATGATATTTGTTTTAAAGCTGGACTTAGACACTCCTGACTGCCCTCTAATTTGATATGGCTGGTCCAGACGATTCTTCTTGGGGAAACTTTCGTGGCAGAACGCAGTGAAGGAGATAAATAATTTTGCAGCTAAACACACATTGTGAAGTATAGAAAATAATTCAGTCGTCTTCACCACCGTGTGTGTAACAGTCTGCAGGTTATTCGACTCTGCAAGGAGTCGGAATGGAAAGGAGCAAAGTGATTAAAAGCAGATTTGAAATAAAAGGTGGCACCTCGGAGCTGGCAAAACTCTGCCTTTTGTTAACCTTAATATAATGCCTGCTGCCTTGTGCTGCGGGCTGTGGGTTGCTTTCGGCTGGGGGGGAACTGATCTGCAGCTTGAACGTTGCCCAGTGCCCCGGAATGAAAAGCACTGCATTTCACGTGGGATGTAGACACGATGTAGGGACATAAACATGGAGGTCTGCCAGTTCCACAGCCAAGGCATTGCAGGGCCTCATCCCTGCCCTTACCTGCCTGCGCTTTTTTGGGGGGCCTGAAGGCCAGGGATCACTCGCTGACTTGGCAGACCATGTCCTTAGTAGGAGGAGGCTTGCTTTTCTGGCAAACATCATGATGCTGTTTGGGCACGTGACGAAAAGAGTTTTGAAGGGTTTGTGTAAAGCGGATCTTTCTCTTAATATTTGTTTATCCTTTTCCTCATTGCTGAGTAAATAAACCTATAATCCCTATTCCATTGTAAAATTTACTGTATCGAAATCACGACCGCTGTAACTCCTTTCAAGCCAGGTTTGATCCTTCCATGCCAAAGGGGGAATCTGCAATTTTGGCAGTTGGACACATCGTATTAAAGATTTGAAAGGTTGAACTAAGGACAAGTCAATATACTTGGGTTCTCAGCATGTGTTTGCTGCTGCCATAGCATGGCTTCGGTTCAGCAGCAGGAATTGGAAGCACTCAGGTTGCACGCCCGTGTGGCAGTCACACTTGGTCTTCAGCAGCCGGCATTCCCCGAGCACTGATGTCCCAAGCGTACCAGGGCGGTGGAGATGAGAGTGGATTTCTTCAAACATTTGTGGAACACGAGGTTTGAAACGTTGCTTTGAGAGCACGCAGATGATGGCGGGCGCGGGGCTTCTCCCAGCGCACTGGGAAATGAGCTGTTGACATTCTTTTGGGTCATCATCCGAGAGAGGAGGGCAACCGCAAGGATGGAGCAGATAAATTCATCCCGAAAGACCTTTATCCATTCCGCTGCAACTTGGAAACGTTTGTGTCGAATAGCAGCATTAATGTAGCCCTTTTAGCCCTTCAAAGTGAGCCTTATGTTAAAAAAAAAAATAAATCAAATGGCTGGAGTAATAACTTCTTTAGGTCTTCTAAGAGGTAATTCGTTATTTACATAATTCTGGAGCATAAACCAATCTTTCCTTCAAGAGGCTCTGAAATAGAATTGGGATCTTTTAGAGGGAAAGAGTCTCTTTTGAATTCTTAATCGACTGGATCTGTCTCAAATGCATTTCTAGTTGATTGTAAACAGCGGAATTTAAATTAATTTCTTCTTATCTTGTCTTTTGAAGAAAACTAGCAACGTGTTTGAAAAGTTTTATTTTAAAATACAGCTCAGAGTTTATTTTTGGGTTTTATTTTCTTTTTTTTTTTTTTTTTTTTTTTTTTTGTTTGTAAAACAGGT
>VXAB01001864.1:1588065-1601839 GCA_013399175.1 Odontophorus gujanensis
GAGGGGATGGGGAGGAAGCAGTGCCTCTTTGGGGTGAATCTGGGGAGGGAGAGGTGGTTTCCCGCTCTCAGCCACGCAGCGCCCATCAGCAGACCCCAAATCGAACCCCATGCTCACTCTCCATGCTCTCTCCCCGGGGGTCCCCAGCAGGACGGGCTGTGCGGGGGCACCTCTCTGCGGGTGCAGGCTCCAGGCTGCTTTTAATTACCGCTGCTAATTGGTTCCCTGGCCGGGCTGCACTACATTTCCCCGTGCGGGGTGGGCAAGCGCTTCTCAAAAGGGCCGAAACTCCACTGGTGCAGCACTATGCGCTGGAGGAGGCCACGGGAAGGGTTGGGCTGAGGGGGGATGCTTGGTTCCCCCCGGACGGACGGACAGCACGGGGGGTGCACAGAGGGATGCTCGGCACCGCGACCTAAGCCCCGCTGCCGGCCTTTCCTTGCACCCGCTGCCGGCTGCGGCTCAGTGGAAAGGGGAGGGGGATTATTTCCCACGGCAATTTCCACTCCCCCATCCCCATTTATTTTCCAGCCTTCGTCTTGTGTCAGCTCCCAGCGCAGCCGGGAGCCCGGCGTGCCCCCAGTCCGGGTGGGGCTGAGGCACTGGGGTGCTACAGGCGCTTTAGGGAGAGCTGGAGCACGGTCGGGTCACCCACCCCATGGCACGCAGGTGGAATTGCCGCCGCCGGGCGATGCGGGCAGCGAGCGTCCTGTGCCACCTGGCGTGGACAGAACAGCATTTACAGAGCGGTGTCGGGCTCCTGTGCCAGCACCGGCAGCGCTCGTCCCACCGCGGCTGCCCCCGCAGCCCTTCTTTACGCAGGGAAAAGTTGTCCCGGCACCCACCCGGCTGCGGGGGAGGGGGGGGGGACACCACGCAGCTCCGTGCGGGCAGCGGTGAGCCGCTCTCGGCAGCGCCGGTCGTTGTGTTGCAGCGGATGAGTGAGGAGCCCCGCACGCAGCCGGCGCTGCTGTGCCCTCCTCGTTGTCCCATCACCGCTCATCCGGGCAGGAGAGCAGCAGTTACCGCACGTAGAGACCCACATGGGGCCGGGAAGTGCGGGCACTGCTCCCGGTGCAGCGCCGTTCCCCGGTTTGGGCACCAAAAGCAGACCCCGCTCCTCCAGGATGAGACTTTACCAAGAAAACCATCAGAGGATTTTACGGAAAGAAAAAAAAAAACGTACATATGAAAAAAGTGAGATTTTAGGAAACGGCGTTCTGCATCTTATGTACATTTCTAGTATCACTTCCTGTATATTTTTAAGCTGAAATCCTCTTAGCATGCAAAGTAAATAGATTATGATATAGCGAAGGATTAGGAATCCCTGTCTGGTGTCGGATTAATCCCTCACACAGACCATCACTCGCGCTGACAGAATCGTGGCTGCCGTTCAGCGCACAGCTCGGCGCTCCACGCTGTCCCCGCCGTCCCTACACACTGCCCGGCAGCCGGGGCTTGGGGCTCAGGGGGACAAGAGCTGGCCGACAGCGAGCACACAGCTTTTATTGCACTCCATACAGGCTTTTTGCTCACACATGGCTTCGGATTTGAAAGAAGTTTGCAATCCGCCTTCCATTTCAGGACAAAAAAAAAGAAAAAAACCATCAGATTTAAGACAATGGCGATGGGATGGAGGGGGGGAGGGAGCCCTGAAAGCCGCCCTTACGGCCCCAGTGCCTGCGATGCCGCGGGGCTCGCTGCCCCTGGCGCGGTGTGAAGGGGCTGATTGGGATCGGGGCTCCAATGGAACGGTGCTTAAGAGGCTCGGCGTCTTATTTTAAAGGCAAAATAATGGTTATTCAGCTGAGATGATACAGAGAGATATGAAAATGGAGAGCATTCTTAGCAAAACGCCGCCGACTGCGGAAGGCACAGAGGTATCCTGAGTGGAGATGTTATCTGCCCCTATCTCAATGGAACGGTTCTCAGAGCCTGAAGTGGAAATTCAAATCTGCTTCCGAGCAAAGATTGCTAAAATATATAATACAGGAGTGCTTCTCCAAAGAAGTCTATGGCTGCACCCAGTGCAACCAGCCCATGTCAGTCAGCAGGGAGCTGCAATTACTCCATTTGTTAATGTCAGTGAGCGGCATGGGGACAACGTCACCAAGATGTCCTCTGTAGGCACACGCGGGGCATGGGCATGCTTGCCATCGTGGGTCTTCTGCTCTGCTTGGAGCTGCACCTCCTGGCAGGCTCTCCATGGACAGCATGAAGAGGTCACACCAGCCCCAGGTGCACGACTTGGAGAGAGCCACTGCCTCCCGGCCCCTGCGGGGAGAAAATCAAGACAGTGTGGATGGGGACCTCACCGTGGTGCCCCCACTGCCACTCGTCTGAAGACAGGGGACCTGGCAGTGAGGTGCGGGGTACCCCAGCTTCTCCACACTCCCACTCCTCTGGCCCCCTCCCTGGCATCAGGAAGGCTCATGGCAAAAGTGAAACTTCATATTTTTGTTAATGTTTTGTTAAAACTGCCAGCACATCAAGGTTGGGTTAACATCAGCAGGGAGCCAGCCAGGTTGCCAGAGTGGTGTGGGGATGGCATTTTGCACTCCTAATACGACACGAATAGCGACGGAGGCAGAACTATGTGCACGTTACCTCCTCTTTCTGTGCTGTGCCGGTGCACAATGGAAAACTGAGCCCTCTGTTTTTGTACAGGACATGACAATGCGCACCGCAAAGAGAGGGCATTTCATAACACGGGCTAGCGTGCCTGCGAAATGCATGAAATACTTGGAAAGAGCTGCAGCCCAGTGAGTCATTGCTTTCTTTTGAGTTACACAGAGCTGCTGGCTCCCCGTGATGCAAGCAGAACCAGGTGTGGAGCCGAGCACACAGGGAAAAGTCTGCCTGCCCTGTCCCAAAGCATGTGGCTCTGCCCACGGGGTGGAAGCAGCCTCTCAGTACAGAGCAGTGCCACACTTACACTTTTGGGGTCCGAGGCTGCTGGGCAGCTCCTTGCTCCCCCAGGCTCAGGGGCCTGCATGCCCCAGGTTTTGGGTTTTGTGGCTTGTGCTCCATCTGGGGAGAAGCATTCATCCTGCTCCAGCTGAGCACTGCAGACCTACCCACTTGTGTGGCTTTTGCATATGCTCTTTTTAAAAAAAACTTATTTGCAAACCTATCTGGCCGCAGCAAGGCAGAGCTGGTGGTGCGGCGTGGGAAGGCTGAGATGTGGCATGGAGCCCAGAGGGCTGCTCCATGCAAACTGAAGGATGAGGAGCGATCACAGCTGGAGCTCCCTCCTGACATCTGCACCTTCCCTGAAACAGCACCTGGCAGTCATCATCTGATGAGAGTGGGGTTTTGCAGCATGGGAAGAGGGCTGCCCAGGGAATGGTGGGGCTAATGTCCCTGAGGCAACAAGAACCATGGAGATGTGGTGCTGAGGGGCACAGTCAGTTGGCACAGTGGAGATGGGTTGTGGTTGGACATCCCAGAGGTCTTTTCTAACCTTAGTGACTCTATGAGCCTATGAACGAGGAGCTTGTATTGCAGCCCTGCCTGTCACCATGAGTAGCTCCACAACAGGGAAGAGAAGCATGAACAGGAGAGCATCCCCCTAGAGAGGATGTGCCCTAGAGAGCTCAGCCCGTGAGGCTTTGCTCGGTGATGGGGTGGTCCCAGTGCTCAGCCTCTCTAGGCCCATTCCTTTATTTTCCTGGAGCAGAAAGCAGGAGAAGCCTCGTCCCTATGTGGGCAGCCTGTTCCCTGGGGACTCTGCTTGTTCTTCCAGGAGTGTTCCATGGGCCAACGAAGGTGGGAAAGGAGAAGAGCTGGAGGAAGTACCACTACGGATTCATGGGCTCCTGATTTTAAGCAGCTGGCTTTGTAGGTTGAGGCTGCCCGACCCCAGACCCCAGAACTCAGACATGACTCCTGTCTGCACCTGTAGGCACTGCTCCTTTTGCCTGGAAATGCCTCCTGGTCTCCCTCAGATGGCATTGTGTAAAACCTTTCTGGTTGACAGCGATCCAGCTGAGAGATGGTATATTACAATAGTCACTTGGCAGCCACCAGGCACATTGCCTTTGGTGCCTCAAGTTCCTGTAAATAAGCAAGATTTGCCTCTGACACAGAAGCAACAGAGCAGCTGAGATCCACGTTTTCCAGATGTTCTGAGGCTGTTGAGCAGGGTGCTGGGTGGCTCAGCCTGACTCCTCTGAGGCTGGGTGCTGCTCCACAGAGGCTCTGACATAAATAGCTTGCTCAAGATGCTCAGCGTGTGGAGTAATGCAGGCAGGGAGGGACCTCTGGCCTGGCTCTGTGCTCAGAACAAGGAGATGGGGCCAAACACAAACCATGAGCTGGAAATGCCATTGCCCATCACCCCGGGCACACGTGTGCCCCTGCACCAGCAAGACCCTGCCTCTGAGCTGTGTGCTGTAGGAAACCAACCTCATCCGACTGCTTGGGCACCAGGCAGGTGGATATAGCTGAGAGCATGGAGTGTGAGGAGGACTGGGCCCACACGAGATGTGTTCCCCACTGGAGACTCCAGGCTTTTTGTGCTGGGACACATCAGCATTTACCCAGAGTGGAGGGGCACACGACAGATCCTCCCCTTCACAGGCAGAGATCGTCCCATAGTGCTCACTGTGCAAGGGCTGGGCCTTGGGCATGCTGCCCTTGGTGGCACAGAGCCCGGCATGGTGAGGGCTCCCTCTGAGGCAGTGCATAGGCTGTGGAGGGATGGGAAGCAGGAAGGTGCAAGCCTTGGGATCTTGGGAACATGGAGACTTGGGGATGGATGCTCTGTCTGTACCATCACAGGTCAGGACAGCCTAGCAGCACCAAGCTGCATCATTACATCAATACATAAAGACTGTAAACTAGCATTAATACATCATGTGTATGGCTCTTCTGCCCCAAACCAGTGCATACAAGGAACTCCTCCATCCTCAGCACATCGTGCCCATCCACAGCCCCGCTTTTCTCACAGCTGCTGCTTTTGAACTCTTCAGCACATAATGGCAAGGTATTTTTCTTGCTGTTCCTCCCTCAGCATAACCTGTGCATCTGCACAGCCAAGGTGACAATCCAACAAGCTTTTGAATTGACTAATTAATCCAGTTGCTCGCATGCGATGAGGAGCATCCTCCGCCCCACAGATCCAACCAATGTCCCCAGCCCATCCCTGCAGCCCCATCTCACTCCATACTGCACCCTCAGTCCACCACAGGGGACAGCCCACTGCTGCAGACCCAGCGTGGTGAACCCGGTCACCCGCTGCCAGCCGTCCCCATCCTCCACCCATCCCAAATGCTGCAGAGGTGGGGCGGGCGTGTGTTCTCCAGCGCTTCGGGACTGGTAGAACAGCTCTTAGAGCACGATTTCACTTGGCACAGCTTCGCAGCGAAAGAAAGAAAGAAGTGCCATCCTGCTCCACTGGGAGGTTGGAGCATTTCTTTTCTTTCTTTTTTTTTTTTTTTTTAATGATCTGTTTGTACCGTGGCCAACTACTGACTATTTTGGCCTCGAAAATAAAAGTTGCAACGAGAACTGCAATCGGGAGGAGGTTAAAATACAGGCAGCCTTCTGCCTCTGCCCGTGCTGCCGCCATGCAGACTGTGTTTTATGTATTTTTTCCCCTGTAAACTAACACTGGAGGAGCGTTTCAGTGCTGCACGCTGCTGACTCATCACCTGATGTATGTGCTCTATTGGCACCAACACTGAGCCGCCCCAAGCGGGCACCAGCCCAGACCGGGTCCTTATGGGCAGTGGGTGGGTGTTGGGATTGGGAACGGGGCACGGGCCAACCCCCATCCTCATGGGGCTCCTGGTGGTGGAACAAGCACACACGCTGCCATAGGGGAGGAGGAGAAGGACTAAGGGTGGTTGAGGGGAAGGGCTTGGCCACCCTTTTTGGCAGTACCTTTGCGGTTCAATCATCTCTGAGTGATCACGAAAACCCAGGATAGGATTTCACTCCTCTCTACAGCTGCTGAAACCACCAATCCAAGTACCAGCTAACTCACTGAGGGGATCGTGGGCTGAGGACAGCAAGGCCTTTTTTGTGTTCTATCCAGCAGCCAGTGGATAACGACCATTTTTGACCACGATGAGCTCAATCTGCCACAGCCACGCGGTACACAGAGCCCTCCTGCTGATCCCAGCGAGAGCCCTGCAGGCAGGTAGCTTGCAGGGGCAGGCTTGGGGAGTTTCAGGAAGTTGCAAAAATAAGAGTAAATAATAACAAGCAGAAATAAAAAAAAAGAAAAATAAATCAGAGGTGCGTTACCTGTTCTGTAGGATCTGCTCTCAAATTTCCTTTAAAAAAAAAACAAAAACAAAACAAGACAGAAGATCACCATGTTATTTACATTCCACTGAACTCGTTGAAGAACCCAAATAAACAAGGGCACGGCGTTAGGTAACTCTTTCGCTTTTTTGATAGGTCCAAGCTATTTTATATCCTGTTATTCAATGGCTCAATTAAAATATTTAATACATTGCTCCTGCAGGTTCATACATGTAGGACACATATATTCCCTCAAACTCTACGCCAGGTTAAAGCAACAGTGATTTGTGCACATAGGGCAGATTGGAGACACGGGGCAGCGATGGGACCGGGTTCCCACATCGTCCTCATTTGGTGGGTGCTGCTGGCAGTGGCAGTGCACCGCTCGGGCTCTGGGCAACGTGGGGAGCTGTGGGGTGCCTCGGGAGGGCTGTGCTGCTGGAGGTGCTGGTGGTGAGGCTTCGTGTTACAGCTTGAGCGGAATTACCAGCCTCACACGTCAGAGAGAAGTCCCGCTGCAGGCAATAAGAGTGCCTCGCTTGGTGCTAGCTGGGGTGGCCTCTGGTCTCTCCAGGCAGGGCATTCTGGCTCAGGGAAGGGAGCCTGGAGGAGGGCAGGGGACTGGCTCCCTTCTTTCAGTCCCATCATGCAGATGATGGAACACCCAGCAAGACAAAGGGCAGAAAACCCCTTCTCCCTGCCTGGCTGGTGTTGCAGGATGACTCTCACTGTGGTATTCTCCTGCTGGAGCACTACTCCATCGCACTGCTGGGCTGTTTTGGATCTGGTCTTGGAGGAGCAGGACAGCCTTATGTGTGTGCTTGCAGAACTGCTACAGAAGCAGTGTGAACTGCTGCCTCGCTAACCTGAAGCTGCTGGGGGACCTGGCCATTACACACCTGACCACAGAGTGACACCAGATCTAACAAACCCCTTGCTTGTCTTCTGTCTGTGTTCAATCAGGAACAGTACCACAGGATCAGGAGAAATCAGCGGACTTTATGACCTGAGAGCTGGGACCAGAAGCCCCTATCCCTCTCCCTGCTGTGCAAAACAAGCTCAAGGCTTATTTAATTCCTAAACCCAAACTCTTTGTCCAGGTACCAAGCACTGTTACCTTTCCATCTCCATGCAGCTGTGTATGCTCAGAAGCAACCTGGCCGCTTACCTTCCTGGTACCCAGAAGAGGGTTTCTCCTTCAGGGAGGTGACACCTGCTCCAGGCTCCCCGGCGCTGTCCTCTGCCAGTCTCCAGTGATCTGGTCTTAAAAACAAAGCAGACGTGATAGGAGGGGAGGGAGCAAGGGAGGTGCTGCAGAGCAGGTCTTATCAAGGCATATAAATACCTAATGGGCGGGAGTCAAGCGGACGGGGCCAGGCTCTTTTCAGCAGCGACCAGAGACAGGACAAGGGACAGTGGGCACAAACTGGAACAGCTTGAAAAGCTCGGATATTCCCAATGCCTTTATTCCCCTCCTAACAGCAGAGAGATGGCTATGCAAGCAGCTGGGCATCTGCCACTAAATGCAATGCTCCTCATCGGCTTTCCCGAGCCACGCTTAAGCTGCAGTAATGCAACTCCAGGTCGTACTAAGCTTTATTGCCTCAGCAAAAGAAACTAAGAAACTTCATTGGAGACCAGATTATGCCAATTGCAAAAATGAAGGGATTCTTCTGCTCTTCGACCCCATTATCTGCTCTGTAGTATCTTGATCAGCCTTCTTACACACAGCCTTGGATTGTGCTGAGACCTGTAAATTGCTTTTTTGCCTGCCAAATTGCCATAACCCTTCTATTTTTATGTTTTAAAAGAGCTTAAAACCGTCCATCCTCTTTGGACATGTCTTTAAAATTGACCAGTACTGGGAGGATTTCATGTATATCCGAAGGCTTAGAAGAAGATGTTACTTTTACCCAGCTTCCAGTTTTACTGTCAACAGACATGAAAAGCCTAGCGGGGATAAAAGGAACTTAACCAGTTCTGTCTAATGCATATAAATCTACCTAAGAGCTCAAGGCACTGGAACTACTCAATGTGCTGCATTTATCTGAGCCTAAGATACTGAAGTGGGTCTTCAGCCCATGTGCCACATGCCTCGTCTGGATGCCAAGTTAATATGAATTAGGAGACCGAGATGAATAAACAAGGTCAGCCCAGGCTGGGCCAAATTGAATCAATGCAAAATAATTGTCAGTATTTTCTGTCAGTGCCGGTGGTTTATCTTGGCTCGGGATTCTCGGCGCTGTAGGTTATAGAATGTTTTCAGTGGAACAGTTGGCAGACATTGTATTGATTTTTCTTTGTTTTGTGAATGCTGGAAAAATTTCCATTAAGTCTACGTGGTGCTCATGTGACGAAGCCAGATTTCTTTTTAAAAACTTTTCGTGCTTCAAGAGAGCTAATGTGACCACATAGCACTCTAATTTAATCAAGAGGACTTTTGTCTGGAATCAAGAGGCTGTGCAGTGCACCTCAACGCATCTTGAGCACGTACTGGCTAATAAGAGTTAATTCTGTATTGTCAAGGTGCTGCGCACGTGCTAACTAATTAATTTGCCTGACATGCTGTGTCTGTTTGAGGCTGTCACCTTCCCGAGGCATGTGAAGCTCCTGTTGCCTTCACTGGGGCTGAACAGGGTTGAAGGATCACTTCTCTGGTTCTCCTTCTCTGTGATGATTTCACTGCCCATGTGTACACATAGGAAAGATTCCCAGGCAATCACACAGTCACAGAACTGTAAGGGTTGGAAGGGACCTCCAGAGATCATCGAGTCCAAACCCCTGCCAAAGCAGCTCCCTAGCCCAGGTTGCACAGGTAGGCGTCCAGGCGGGTCTTGAACGTCTCCATCTGCTCTTAATGCTTCAAGAGGTGTGACTGGTGATGTTACAGGTTCAAAATAATGAGCACGCCTCTGAGTTTGGCATAGCAACTTTGTAGATGAGAGAAATATGTCTGTTTTTCAGCATGTGAAAAGCAACGGGAAAGTTTTATGATGAGAAACACTGAGATCTTGTAAAAACATCAGATCTTATAAAAATACTGTCCTTATTTACAGGTAGCAAAAGAGTTATGCTGGTCAGAACACTTCCACAAACTAAAAAAAACAACAAAAAACAAAACCGAATAATGAGAGAGAAGAAGAATTGCTGGGCTATAACATATCTGCTGATTGGAAGGACAGAACGGTAATGGTCAACACCTAAGTCAGCAATGAGACTTGTAAAATGTCTCTCATTCTGTGGTACAGTGGAAGAAACTGCATAGCAAATAAATTCCCCAACTTGCAGCACCGTCCAGCAGTTTTCACGGCCCATTACTCCACGTGCACTGCTTGGAAAGTTGATTACATGTCAGCACTGACATCACATGCTGCTACTTCCATAAAACATCACAGAGTTACTCCAGTTTTCTCTCTCATCTGTAAAACCCATTTTAGCCTCAAACAACATTTTCTGCTTTCTGACTGTCAGGGCAAAACAAGCACCTAGAGACTGCCTAGAATAAGGTCTCAGAGAAATATATCTTCAAGACTATTTTATGAATGATCATCTTGGTCCTGGTCGCAGGCTCTGCCCTTCCTTGTTAGGCAGAGCCAGAAGGGAGACGGTGCTGTTAAGAGTTAATTGATTTGTTAATTATGCAGCCTGAAAACTGCACTTCTGTTATACATATGCTCCCTGAGGGATGCCAGTAACAGGTTTATTAAGCTAAGCAGAGCATCTTCAGAGCTTGCCTGGGGCCTTTGCCTAGGTGTAATTCATGAGACACATCTCAGCTGTTCCAAAACAGAAGGACGGTCTGTGTTTAAGTACAGGAGTAGAAGTAGTCGAGCTATGTACTGAAGAGAAGCTTCAGAATCTCGGGGGAGACAGAGATTTGGGATGCATCTGGGTCTGACAGGCTGGTGATGTTTGGCAATGACATAAGTCAGTGACTTTGGGATGTGACTAGCTGGTACATGGACAGAACTGAAGAGGATGAAAAGAAGACTGGGAAAGAACAAGGAGAAGCCATTGAGCACTGTCCTTGCTGAACACTGACAAGTCCCATTGTGGTATCCTACAGAGGTATGGGGGGCTGCTGCTATCCAAAGGCAGTAGAGCCTGGTAACTCTGTCATGTACATCTGAATTCATGCATGCCAAGTGTATGTGAGCATGTAAAGACATTAAGAAACTTCTGATTTACTTGCACAGATAAGGTTGTGGGGTTTTAATGGCACCAAACATTGACACTTGACTTGCAAAGAATGCTAAGAAGTTGGATGTTAGGTTGGAAAGGGCCTCTGAAGGCCATCTGGTCCCATCTTCTTCTCTCAGCTGGTTCAGCTAAGTCAGATCCAGCCTCAAGGCTGTGGTGCATGACCCAGTGGGAACCTGTGGCACTGGTGAACACTGGGCAGCTCACAATGAGAACAGCAACATATTCCCTTGTGCTAAGCTTGGGGCAGTTCCCCTGAGTACAGAGCTGAGCTCATCATGCAAACAGAAGGGACGTCTACTGTGTGATGTCATGGCATGCCAGTGTGCAGGGGAACTAAGCAAACAAAAGCTACAGGCTAATGTTGCTCCCCAGACTGCAAATCAAGTCCTTCAAGACATTGTCTCATGGATTTCAGTGATGCTGAGGAGGCAAATCAACAAGGTGCCTACAGTAATACACACAAAGCAGGGCTTGGCCAGGACAGGAGGCTGTATGGTGTATGGGGGTAGGGAACAGAAAGGAATTGTAGTAAATCTACGACAAAAATGGAATTATCTTCTTTTTTATTTTTGTCTCCAAAGACTTCAGATGCAAATAGGAAATGATTCAGGATGCACATTTATCTCACTGGTGAGCAGAATACATAAAGACTGAAAACTAGCATTAAACAGTGTGAGGAATGGAGCAAGTCAATAACAAAACAGAAAAATGACCAAGCTAATGAACAACAGAGGGCCTTTGGAGTGGGGAGGATGCGTCCTGGTTATTGATTTTGAAACTGCAGGTAGTGGTTGGAGGCTGTGGAGAAGTGGACAGCGAAAATGTCAGATACACGTTTATGATGTGGGAAACTGGTTAGAATAACAATGTTGCTGTGCACTTCCTAAGACACTCAGCTGCAAGGCACTCTGCAGCTGCAGTTCCATACACTCTGCTGTGTTTAAAGGTGTTTCTGTTGCCATGTTTCAGGTGAATTCCCAGAGAGGACAGAAAGCACTTAAGTTCCAATTCTGGGTTCCCACGTTGAACCAATTTAAAGACACTTCCTAAAATGCTTCTTAACACAGAGCACGATGTCCCCTGATGCCTCAGATTAGGCAGCCAAAGCTCCAGTAATGCAGGAGTATCCTGGCCAGAGAGATGAGCCAGAAATGTGATACACAAAATGTACTCAGCACAATTGTATACAAATAAGATGACTCACCATTGTGGAAGTTCAATGCTTTATTCACGCTACATTTTAACCATGTTTTTATATACAGCAGGGACAGAAAATATACTCACTGGAAATAAATGTTTATTTTCTATTATGGAAAATAGGAACAAACTATTTTTTAATCCCTATGAAGAACTGTTTCATTCTAATTTCCAGTAGGTTGCACAGGTCAGCGCTCTGACAGGTCTTGAATAACTCCGTAGAGGGAGACACCACAACCTCTCTGTGCTCCATCACCCTTTCTGTAAAGATCTTCCACAAGAAAGCTTGGAACTTCCTATGTTCAAGTTTTAGACCATTGCTCCTCGTCCCATCACTACACACCACTGAGAAGAGCCTGGGCTCATCCATTCACCTCCCAACTTCCCTTAGATATATTAGCTAACCACAAAACCATACCCACGCTTCCCAGATAACGAAGGGCCAGACCCTTTGTTTCTCTCACAATGAGCAAGTTCCAGATTTTATTCAGCTTTGGAGGCAGTGTGCCCTCATAACACCATCCTGGGGATTTTGATCCCAGGGCTGGTGACAAGCTTATAGACTCCAGTGAAGACCACACTGGATATTTAGAAGAGCTGCTTACACCCACACCTACCCAGCACAGCATTTCAATTGCTACATTTTCCTCTTCTGCACATTTGTTGAAGCAGGCCTGCATCTACCCAAGTGTTTTCATTTGAAAGTGGTTGAGAGACAACTGGGGCCATCAGGAACAAGCACAGCAGCTCGGCTCACCTGCTGGAAGAGGTCAGTGTGTCTGGGTTGGCTGTGGGCACGTTGCATTCAGTTTGGTGCTCCGGGACCTGACTGACAAAGGCCTCGTCCAATGTGTCCTCTTCGTCTGTGTGCCCCAGGAGCTCTGTAAGACCAAGCAAATTATGAGATCAGGCTGGCTCAGTGGTAAAGCACCAAGCAAGTTGACAGCTGTTTGCCTGAAGTGTCACAGAAAACCATACGTTTATGCACAACTTTCAGCCTTGACTTCTTGCCTTGAAAAGGAGTCCAAGTAGCTGACTACCAGCAGCAGCTGCCATGTGGATCCAAGTCAGAACCACTGGATGGGTCCCCATGCTCGTGTAACCCCCTCCTTAGGATCACAGACTCAGTAAGGTTGGAAAGACTGCTCATCCAGTCCAACTGTCAGCTTATCCCCATTATGCCCACTAATCATGTCCACATAATCACATTTCCTGAATTACTCTTATCTTTGTTCCAAAGTATTTTAGTCAATGATCAAGTCCCGAAGCCTTCAGACACATGAAGGATGGGTCTTCTATTCCCAAATTCCAGTCTGAACCCTCTGGGCAGGGGAATTACTTGAAAATACCCAAACAATCTAGAAATACAAAGGAGGAACTGTATACTCAAGGTGTGACACTTAAAGTAAATAAATAAGTAATGTAATCAAACTGCAGGCTGCCAGAATTTGGATTAAGGAAAAATGCTGTTACAGATATAGACTTTAAAAGACTTGTTTTCCTCAAAATTGTAAGACCCTTTTACATTTTCTTTTTTTAATCCTGTTTTTCTGCCCTTGTTCTCTGCCTTCCTGGATCCTGTATAAGCTAATCTGCACGATACCCATGGCAACACCATGGGCAGTGTGGAGAACATAATGTTCCTGTGAGCACTGCTATACTGCTACTTTACATTTTGACCAGAGACTCAGGATGCTCACCAGATTAGGAGGGCAAAGCTACTTGTAAGCGTTTCTGCATCTCTCAATCCTAAAAAGCTAATGCTGTCAGATGGCTGCAGACTATTCCTACACTCCATGCTACCCAGATATTATTAGTGCCTGTGATGTGCAGGAGGGTGACGTCTGGCAGCCAACTGAGCTTCCTCAAGTATTCTATCTTCTCAGAGCTGCCCTTTCCCAAGGAGGGAATAACGTGGAGAATCGCAGCGAGCAGCCAACTCGGTCAGGGGCGACACCTCCAAGCATGCACACAACACTGCAATAAATAAATAATAGACTTGCCTTGAATAATAAACCAGCTTTGGCACATTTTTCCTTTACCTTGAATAAAAAACACAAAGAGAAAAAAAGAAAACAAAAAGCGGGGGGGGGGGGGGGGGGGGGAAACGAGGAAGGACAGG